>UZAN01039904.1:18799-31968 GCA_900618425.1 Echinostoma caproni
CAGAGCAGATGTCAATCAGGACAAGCAACCAGACTTAACTTTTAAATAAGAGGGATACGATTACAAAGTGGATCGCTAGGGAATGATATGAACGTGTTAAACATCCCTCAAAATGTTTGTACAATTCTATGTGAGAAAATCCGGCATATCTATGACATACTCACCTCGACTAAGATGGGATGACGCCACCGGGGACCCGATCAAAGCAGCCGCCACTGAATAATCTGCGCCTTGTCCGGATTGGTCAAATCGTAGTGGGGTGACTGCATCCTACAGGTGGAGTGATATGATACGAGTGAGAAAATGTTANAACCTTTGCGAGACCAAAAAACTGAACATTGAGAGTGAGTGGATGCATCCAAAAAGTGACATCCTAATAACAGTTATTGATTTTCTGAGGAAAGCAAACCAACTAGATGAGGTGAACACCACGGTTATTTTGAAATATTTATTATAATAAATAGTATATGAATGATTGGATAAAATTTCCCTGGAAGCACACGGCCGGTTTCGTGGTTCTTGTCGCTCGTCAGGCATGCGTATCTGGTAATCTTTTGTCTTTTCGTTCATATACTTGTACGTTGGAAGTATATTTTCGCTTTTTAAGTGTAACTAGCATAACACAATAAAAAAACACAAATATCCCTATTGAATAACTTCTCTATTTTTGATTTTGAACCAATCAAATTAGCAATACACTACTGAAATGAACTTCACTACAGTTTCCCAAATACGGCTTTTCATGTGACCGTAGATATCGTGTTTAAGCAATTTTTATCCTCCATAATACTCAATATTTCGCCTGGACGTTGAAATCGGAGCTGTTTAAGGATATTTGTAAAACAAGGTTTGGTTCAGGCTGCTTCGCCTCACCGTTGGGCGCGTCCTAAATTAACCCCCCTCATCCTTGACGTGATGGGTGACAGGGACTGTTCTCATCCAGCGCGACGCATTCTGATTACAGATAGTTGGAAAGAGAACTATTTAGTAGGGAAGTAACACTTTCCGATCGCTATTTTAACACAGACGAGAGATCGGTTCTTCGATAAACTGTATTTTGTTCCAAATTAGATTGCCGATTATGAAGAATGGCTTAACAATGTTCCCCAAAATGATAGGATTCGGGTTAGTATAAAAGAAAGATTCATTTGCGAGACCAGTTGACCGCTGACCAAGAATAGTCTTAGAGAGCCACATTTGTAGCCTAGTGTGTGTGTGTTTTATCTCGTGCTCGTTAGGTTCACCTATGAGCTATTTCATGAGAGTAATGGAGGAGGATTTCATTCCATTTCACATGGGCAATTCGTCGTCCACCGTTTCGTCGGGTAATATAGAGAAAACGAAGCGTGATCTGAAAAGCTAGAAAGCACTGTACAGTTATTTCTACCTGGTTGAGTCTCATCAGCACAGTGCGAATCAGTCGAACCAACTGGAGATTTTGAACCCAGGGACCTCATAGGCGGCACATAAGCATGCTACTCACTAGGCCACCGGGCAGCTGATGAGACCATTTTTTATTTTCCATTTGCACGATACAGCAGAACCCATCATCAAGAGCTTGTTGCGAACATTGTTTATCTTAGCACTAGCCTTCAAGGTTACGACTCAGTTGGAAACTTTCACAACCTGACTACATGTTTCACTATACACGACGAAGCCAATTCTCTGTACCCTCATGGAAATCATAGTTGGTCTTAAATGAACTCTAACCAAAACACGTGAACAAGCTGACAATCAATTGTGTGGTTCTGTTTTTTATTCTTGTTCTGATACTGTGAAACTCTATGCAAAAACGTGTTCTCCTGGACTCCAGAAAATGGAGTCAACCTAATTCTAAGCGGATATCGGCATTTTGAAAAGAATTCTCCACCACCTGTTCCTGCTCTCTGATCAATTTGTGATATGAGTTATTGATCTCCTCGTCTGAAAACCACACTCCGCTCCCCATTAATTTTTAGTGGGAATGTTTGTATCTGACAGAAACAATACAGTTCACAAAAGATGTTTGGAGCACAGAATCTGGTACAAAATTGATAATTTTGAGTGGTTACGAAAGAATAAAGTTATGCATCGTGTATTTTAAATTAATCCATCATAAAATATAGGTATTCCGTACAGGAAGATACGTATGCAAAACTCAGATTGTGATACGGTACTAAAAGAAAACATCTGCTTTCTTCCGTTTTGGAAAGATGTGAAAGCTATTGAATCACGAATTTCGGTTGTGCCAATCTACACGCACACACATTGAGAACATGACAAGAATAAACTGTCCCAAACGAATATGACACTGCTCGCCCGGTTGTTGCCGACTGTCAACTCCGCTTATCCTGCAATCTTTTATCCGGCCATTGGCAGACTTATGTGCCGAATGTTTATTTTATTCACAAACTGCTAGATTTCAAACCAAGGTTATCTTTCTTCGGATATATTGATCACGAGAAATTGTAGTAAAATAATAGCTCTTTCTACAGTTAGAACTTTCTTCAGGAACAGATTTCATTTTATCTATTTTCTATCTATAGAAACTAATGTGATTTGAATGCCACGTCGTCTACTCAGTCCAATAGCCACTAAAACTTAAACAGACCTTCAACTTTCGGATCGATTTTACTCACAGTAAGGAATGTGGTCAAGCTTGTGCCTGTGCTACGAGATTCCGATGGACTTCGTGCTTCTCCGTCCTCGCGCCCACTGACTTCCGCCGACTGGGGATGAAATCCATCCGTTTGACTGATCACATCTGGTTGTGCTATCATCATCACTCCCGGTTGACTGCTAGTGTGACACCGTGAGTCTCGGATCACCGGGTCGGTGGACATCACCGTTCGTGTGGCACTCGAATAAGTCACTGTTGGTGTGCCAGGGAACGCGGTGGTATTCATGTCCAGCCGGATTGAGTCCATAACATCCTGATACCTCACGCTGGGAACGGAATTCGATTGGTCTGTTAGAAATTGTGCGACACTGACAGCAGTGGCCGCGGTAGTTGTCGTGATGTTGGTGGCTGTGGCCGAAAAATTGTCGGTAGGCTCCACCGAGACCAAGGTGTATTGAGCGGAACATTCGGACGGTTGCTTTCTTGGAGACTCTTCTGTCGGCTGGCTATAGATAGGTCCATTATTATCTTCAATATTGGAACATTCCACTGTAGCGTTTATGGTAAGCTTGCTCACTGCTGGTTCAGCCGGCTCATGTTGTGAATGAAGAAGCTCATCCAGTTGTGTATTTAATCGGGTCAAGGACGCAGCCACACTAGTTCGCGGAGAGCCTGTAGCCGATTTAGATCGACGTCCTGATTCGCCAGAAGAATCACGATGAACTGCTTTTCCAGTCCAGTCACCAGTCATTCGACGGTGGGTCTCTGTGATCCATCTACTCTCATCAATTTGAGATTCACTTGAGAGTTGCTGCTGTTGCTGTTGCTGTGGTTCTGTTTCATCCGTCCATTCACGTGATCGTTCTCCGGTACCTCTGGTTTCTCCACTTTGAGCACTTCCTGCACTTCCAGCCATTGTAGCGTATCCACTCGTTGTCATCACTCCCGGTCCATCACCGCCTGAGGTAATCTCGTCCACTTCACCTCGGCCCAGTGCACCAGCAGCCATACTTTGAGCTCGTTTCAGCGCTGGTTGACGACCTAGAGTAGTAGTCGATAGACTGGCACCCATGTTATTCAACAGGAAACCACGACGATCGGCCGAGGAGGAGCGTAATTGCATTGAGGCCGAATTCAATCTCCGGGACGGGTAGTTCGGACCGGTCAGAATATTGGGATTCGCTCTTCGAGCAGCCGAGGGTCTAAGAATATGGAACAGTTGGAAGAGAACGTAGAGTAGAAATACTGTTTTCTTTAAAGTTAACTTACACTTACAGTTTAGATATCCTTCATATATAGGTTTCAAATGGCGGTGAATTTTGTAGTTCTGTGCAACTATTCTAAAGACAATTTCACTTCCTCGATGAGCAGAAACTGGTTATTACTTTTGAACACGCAGTACAGCTTGTCGGGAGATTCGGTAATTCAATATTAAATTATTAGATTGTGCAATATTTTTCAGTCCTATGCTTCATAAGTGCGATACAAAACACAGCCTGAGTGTATACAACCGATCACGACTAAAATGGTGATTAGTGACAACACCGGAAAAAGATTCGTGTACTATTGTGTATAACATTTGCAAGCACTGGTGCCAACATTTCAGTTAAAAAATCATACACACCAACCGTCACAATGTATATAATAAACTACGAGAGCANACAGACATGGAGATGTTTCATAATCCAAGGTCAACAGAAATTACAGGTATTGTATGTATCGTGTGACTTTTTCAAACATTGAAGCTTATGTTTCAGTTAAAAAATAAACACATCAACCATCACACAAAACATACTCAACGAAGAGCAAATGTTAAATGACATGGAGACATTTTATAATCAAAGGTGAAGACAAAGTTCATTTGTTGCTCTTTCTTTTTTAGTGAGCTAACATGCAAGATGAGGTATAGATGAATTTTGGTAGGCGTTTATTCGAGATGAAACTTGACGGGATTAGGAGCGTGTTGAATGATGGGAACGGCAAGATGTCGAGTCTGCGTGCAATGGGTGGTCAGGATCTGTGGGAATCCTCTCAGCAAATTCCACACAGCAAGTTACGTAATACTCTGAAAGCTTTAAAGCAAACTCATTCTCAGGAATAGAAGAGTCACGGCTAATAATAGTTAGACCGCGGCGTAAGACATTGAAATCCTGTTTGAGTAAGCCAGGATAAATAACTGGAGAACAGTAGAGTAGGATGGGGAAACCACACTAATAAACAAAGGTAGTATTAACTGTCTGGGGTGAGCGCAACTGCGTGAGCTTTCGTATTTGAAATGATAGGCGCCGCAGTTTAACAATGCAGTTGTGGATACGGGTTGACCAATGAAGATTGCTACTCACAGTTACACCAAGATATTTGACAGAGTTCACCCTGGATAAAGGATTGTTATTAATCACTGTGGGGTCTGTCGGATATGGGGAGCGAGCAAAACTATATGAACACTCAACACATTTACTGGGGTTTAGGGTCAGTCTCGATTAGGAGGAGAATGACTGAATTTGAACAAGATTGTGGGTGAAGGAGTACAGATCGGAGTAAGAAGAAATGGACTGACACAGCACGACGTCATCTGCATATTTCAAAATTCGTTCCGTAGAAGCACAGGGGATAGCACAAATATAGGTAGAAAATAAGTATGGGGATATTACAGCTCCTCGAAGAACCCCAGAGTTGTTGACTAAGGCTTTAAATGAAGACTTCGCCAATCTAGTGGTTTGTACTTTATCAGTAAAATAGTTGGATAGCCAAGCTAACAATCGCTCGGGACATTCAAACGATTGCAGATTTTGTAACAACTTAGATCGAGGAATGGAATCAAATGTTGAAGAGCAGTCCAGAAGTAAACACACAGAGAAACCAGAATTTTTCAGTGCCAGCTCAACGGGAACTGTTTATTAACGTAGCGAAAATGGCACGTCTTCCGTTTGCGCACTAATACTTGAAGTTGACTTAGATTCCGATCGATTAATATTTGGTTCAAACACACCCCGGTTACAGTTGGTATCGCGCTACAGTTTGTGAACACCACACACACACACATTCTTTGAGCAGATAGACTGCACCAAGTATGAGCACGTTTCTTCTGAACCTTTTTAGATAAATAACCCTCCATCACTATTATAAAATCCTATGAATTCCATAAGTCAGTGCAATCAAAATCTCCAGTTATCTATGACGCTTACTTTGTCTCCCCTCGTCGGGGTACCCGCTGTAGTAGTAGCAAGACCAAAACAAACAAATGTGCGAAATGGTCGCGTTTCTCACAGAATAAAAGCACAATCAAAGCAGTGTAGTTGTTCAGCTTACACAAACACTCCTATACATATATCTATGTATGTGAAATAGGAGAGTATGGTTTGTAGTCAACTTAATCACCTGTTGTATCTGACTGGTAATTATACACGGTCAGAAAATGGAATACAGTTTGTGGAATCGAGTGATACAGCTTATATCAAAACAGCAGCANAGCAGCAATCAACAGTTTAAGATTCCCTGCTATTTTCGTCCCCCGATTAACCTCCGATAGAGTCTGCTTTGCTACCATGAAAACAACCTCGACAAATTTGTTTTTGATACGTCGTACGATCAGTGAGGCGATGAACGAACGATTCCATAGCCTTGAATCGGACGATGTGTCATGAATTAATTACCTCGCTGAGCAAAGGGAGGGAAGGAAGCATTCTCAGATCAATGTGTCGAATACATTCACATGAGTCAAGATAATTCAGATCGTTACAACGATATATAAACCAATGGAAATGAACAACCCCTAAAACAGAAAATGGATATAAACTACTGCAAGCTGATCAATACGTAAATGGGACTAATCTGAATTAGAGTTCAAGCTTCTTTATAATCATCTCTCACAGACCTGTCCACTTTCCACCCGATCGATTGATTTATTGTTTTCTGGGGAAATTTTGCGCAAAGCGAATCAGATCACGTGTGGACCAGACGTGTAACAATTACTATATTTTTCCCCGTACGCCAAAAATTTACCCGATTGTCAAGTCTAATTTAAAAATAGAAAGTGAAATGAATCGAATGCCAACTGCAATCAATGAGCCGATTGATTTGGGCGAGTGACGGCCAGGGTCAAGAGAAGGGGGGCGGTGGGAGGATGGATGGATGGACGCGAGAAAGACAAATACGGTCTGGTATTCAAGTGCATGAATTCCGAACTGGAATAATTTGCACAGATTAGACCAAACCATGTGATTCGATGACCGTCAGATAAGAGGAAATCTCTCAGACAACCACGTGGTTTTCGTCTGTTCGGCTCATGGTGATAGACCTTTGGCATAGGCGGCGCACTTTTAAGGATCATAAAAGACTGTGATCAAGATTGATTTTCTATACAAAATGTATCCGCTTACACGTACGTGAAAATACACTATACGTTATGGCAATTCGATTATATTTGCAATCGTAATGATACACAGTAGTACGGCTAACAGCAATCTGGAATCACAGTTAGAAGACCTTTTTATTGTTGTTTGAGGTCATTTGCCAGCTAATGAATTTAATCATGCAACTATGAAGCTGCCTAAAACAGGGTGACGTTTTTAGAAGACTAGTGATTCGGTGTGGCTCAGGAAGGTCAGGTAAAACAAATGTAACGCTCACATTTACTCGGTTGGTGCTAATGCCGGGCAGGATGGTTTGTGNTGGTTTGTGTGATAACTACGATTTTTGGAGCTATGCTACAGAGCGAATATGGCAGTTCAACTGGTTCGTATCTTGGTGAGTCACTAGGGCAAATCTGAAGTCTGTCTGTATTGATTGTAGACAACCAAACAAATACTTTGAAATGAAGAAATCAGATTCATTCCACAGATGAGAACCAACCGCTTCACAACTAATTGTTTCATGCTCAGTCTCTATTCTTCGGGTTTCAGTAGAATGTGGTATTTTAGTAATTCCAAATTTTAAACCATTCCTATCATTTCATTCTTGGAACACAATGCTAGCAAATAGAAAACAACAACAACAACAACAACTCATTTTCGGTGCCACATGAAATGGCTAAATACATCACAATACAGGAGGATACCGGGTAATTCAATAAAACCGAAAACCAATGTCTGAATAGGAATTTCATCTTAGATTCATTCGCCCTTTCACCCGAAACAACTGTTTAAAATGCAAACCGTCAGCCCGGAGTCGTTCGTGCATCTGGTGCAGCAAACTGATCGCTCGATTTTGAAATTTAACTGTTCGCGAAAAATCAATGCTGTCTGTCATTGCAAAATGTACGATGAAACGACCGGTTTGTCGTGGAGTCAGATTTGGGTTTTAAGAAGAGTCTGAATTTTTTTAATCGTCTATCTTACAGTGCTCGTTCAGATCGTCTTGGGCTGCACCCGGTGAATAGAAATGGTCATTTGACGTGTTATTGTCCTACAGTCAGATTAGGTGCTTTGGAAACTCTCTTAGCATTGTTATACCCCTCTACAACGCTTATCACAAACTACAACGGTGCTGCATTGTTTTCCAATGAATGGTTTTGTTGGGTCACAGTCGTGACCATGGTTTCCACTCCAGTAATTTATTTTTTTTTATTATTAAAAGAACGTCAATTTCAGCTCTATTCAGTCATTTCTATGTCTGCATATGAATGTTTGTAGAGAAGAATAAGGAGAAAAACAACTTAACTGTAACCAAAGGGGTTGATGTGAAAACAACTCATGGAATATGCGTTTCCTGATCCATGACTGACGCCCATTTGACAGAGGAGCTAAACAGCAGGAACTCTCAAAAGAAGAATAATGTAGTCGAAAAATAGTCTACCGAAAAAAATAATGGAAAGACGCGACAAACTAAAAATATTATGAAATATATTTAACGACATGGAGAGACAAACAAGAGTGGACTTGGAAACAACGGTTGGATAAAGCAATCCGGGTGGAAACTCACCTCTGGAAAACCGTACGATATTCTCCATGACGCTTTACGTATTCAGCAAGTTCCTGTTGTGTTCGACCTGTGTACCTATAATTCACAAAAATGATAAACATTGAAATTGCATTTCCTCTCGTATACACAGCCATATATCATCAGAAAATGATCGAACCCTAAAGGAGCGGCAAGCGAATTGAAATAAAGCAAACCACTTATATTTTGACTACTATCAATAAAATGAGTAGTGAAAATAAACATGAAAAAGCAACTGTCAGTGGCCCCCGGCCCAACAATTCTTTTTTGATAAATCTGTCTACCTCAACAACTGTGAATCAAACTAATCTTGGACTTTAGTCAAAAAAATTCAAGACGAAACAAAGTTTCACAGATTTGCAGGGTAAAATCTGTTACGTAATCCATCCACATTGCACCTCGAGGTTCTATAAAACCTTCCTGATAGCGGAATTTTATGGTAAATTTCNACCCCCCCCCCCCGGAGGTTAGTGCTGAGATGAGCGAGACACGATGCCCGCAACCAGCTCGCAAAGCTGGACTGTGCAATATCGTATAAATTGGAATGAAGAATGATTTGACCAGCTGCCCGGTCGCTGAGTGGGTAACACGCTTGTGTTGCGTCAGTAAAGTCCCGGGTTCGATCCCATTGTTACTTCGATGGATTCGCGCTGCTAATAAGACACAACCAGGTCGGAACAGGTGTAGGGTGCTTGCTAGCTTTTCATTTCACGCTTCATTTCCTTTCCAAAAGACGAATTAACCCTATGAAATGTGTTTCTATGAATAGGTTTTAGGGATACCAATTAGCAACTGCGAATTCTCGACTCATATATTGGCCCGCTAGGTTGAAATCAATCGTATTTTTACTTCAGATACCATTACAATACAACATATATGACTAGCTACCGATAGTGATTTACGAAGGAAAGAGTAAAGTAATTAAAGTATTCAATAATTTGTATGATATTGGTCCGCAATTATTATTTGCACAGATGTTTCATGACGGGTCACCCGTCCGCAATATGTCCGTGAGGTGGGGCCGAAGTGCTCGCACAATTTGTTTTTGAGCACACAAAGGGGTTTGTGAAGACGAATGCTTACTTCCTTAGTTGTCGTTAGAATTCTAAATCACACATGTCCAGACTATGTCGTTATGTGCAAGTGTCGGAACGCTTCGGTCAAGTTTACGATGTGATTTGTGTGAACAAGGTGTAATACGGTCGCACTTGTCATTGACGTACTTACTCCACTTCCCAAATCAGATGCTTCAATAATATACTAGCCTTATATGATGTGATACATTCATTGGTGATTGTGGTGAAACCCTGAAATCTACCAACATATGGCCTTGGAGGTCGAGTGTTCAAACACAAACCGATATCTCAAATGTCACCAACTTGTTTCATCATGCTAGAAACCTGTAATTAATCATTTTCTCTTCCTCTGGATAGCTGCTTCTATTATCATGTATAAATAAGAGGAAGTAAGCGAATAAATGATTTATAAAATCCATAGATCAATATTTAGAAATTATCTGAACAGTTCGATTGAACATGTAACGAGAATAGAAACCGGTAAACAAGATCGTTTTAGCTGTTTTATAACCATAGGAATGAGATACAATACATTTTACTAACGACAACGAAAAGAAAACGGGCAGTAGTTGTTCCTCATTTTTGATGTGGGTTTCTTCATGAGATAATTATTCAGTTTTGGAAGACCGGAGGATCGACCGAATTCGTTTAGGAGAGTCTTAGCTATTTCCCGTCTAGCAAACAAGGTATTTTGGAGATAGATGATGTTTACCTCCTGTGAGGCTAGAATACGAAATCGGAACCGCCTAGGTGGTACAATTTTGTAATATTCTGTAATTGTGTCAAAATACGTTTACTTCATCCGATTAATGTCAACAAGTTACTAAACCACCATAGAATATAGTGCCCACAGATGTGTTCGGAAAGAAAGCCTGTTGGTGCGATTCACAGAATCAGGTGAAGTAATCCACACAGACAGGCTGTCGAAGCAGATAATTTAACCGTTAGCAATATATGCGGAACTGGGCTGAATGTGAAGAGCACTAAGAGCTTGCTTCCAAGGAGCGTTTCATCTATCTCTGAACACAATTTCTGTCGAAGTTTCACATTTGAATAGCATCGGGATGTACAGAAAACAAAACACACATGTAAATCAGCAGATCAGTTTTATGGACTTTTGTTTTCATCATAAATAATCGAATCGTAACATTTGAAATAAAACACGAAATAGCGAACAAGCTTGTTTTCGATAACTTACTCATTTGGCTAATACAGTTATATAAATAGGTAATAGGCATATCACACTCGCATAACTAGGCTAAAGGAACACAAACCAGCCTGGGTGACTACTGGGAGAGGGGGGGGGGGGGGCAGAAAAACCATCTCAAATGCCATTGTGGGACATCTCGCAAATATGGGACATACTGTGAATGAATTCACCTTCAAGGTGAGCTATCGGGTGCTTCCTTATCCGTCTAAGTCAAAAAACATTTAGCAACAGCTGAGACAGTAGGCATCCGGCTGTTTAACTCATCGTTTTGTTTCCAAAAGCGATTTGTCAAAGCACTTTAGCTGACATGGCCACAGAGCGAATTGAGTAGCATGACTGGGGCTCTTTCCACGACCCCTGGACTCTCTCGACTGACCCCGTGCCGCAAACAGGTGATGGTTAACCTTGACTTAATCCTAACCCTCATGTGACACACCCTCATTACCATCCAACTACAAACGATTTTTGTTTGCAAACCACACACAAACAACTAATTATATCTAACAATCCGTTCCACACACACGTCAAACTTTTTGCAATTGAGATGCCTATTACCTATTAATATAGCCAGATGAGGAAGTTATCGAAAACGATCTTGTCCGCTATTTCGTGCTTTTACTCAATTCCAAACAAATCATATGAGTAAATAAATCTAGGGGAGGAACAAAGTTCAATACATAATGACCGGGCAAAATAGAAATGCAGTTAAGCTTGAACAGTTGAACTAGGTTTACTAACAAAATTGTTTCATCGATGAAGAATTCCAGTGTATACAAGTGTGTTGAAAACCATTGATTGTACCTTTGAGTACTGATCGTAATATATCTCATTCGAAGTAACCAAAACTAGTATCTACATGATCTCCCAGAGTTCCAAAACATGGTACCAGCATAGTGCACACTGCTGATGAGTCCGAACAGGAATGAAACATTTGCCAAAAGCTTTGTGTCGGCCACTATACTCAGCTTTAACACAAATAATATATAGCACTGACGGGTTATAGCGCGCAAGGTAAGAAATGAAAAAAAACTGACGACAACAACAAAAACAACAACGACAAAAATAGCTTCCGATCGGTCACCTGAAAGAAGATCCGGACGAAGTGACTGAACCACGTTTTTGAGGGTCACGCTGTAGTACGGGACATCGGAAGAATGTGTGATGTTCGATACAGTTCTTCCAAAACAATTTGCACTCATCCCGTGAGTCGAAAATGAACTCAATGCTGTCCTGTATAAAAGATTAGAGAGGGAAAACAAACAGGTAATCGGTTATTTTAGCCGCATGGACAAATAAAAAGTCCTCGAGTCTTACCAATTTTCCGTAAACGGTACAGTGATCTGAAAAATGGGAAAACACTGACCACTCGGGGCAGTTGCTGACTGATTCAGAGCAAACTGCGCAAGAGTAAAAAGGTTTGTCGCACTTGGCAACAAATTCTGCCGGCTCTATCAGAGATGAATTGGCAACAGAAGTAAAATCAAACAAAAGTAAAATGTGTCATTGTGATCAACGGGAACTGGGTTAACTCTCTGCTGACTGCCATGGCCAACTCAGAATGCGGGTGTTAAATATGCAGATACAATCAGATATGCGAGTAGATAAGCAAGAAAACTTATGGCATGACCATAGATGTGACGCAGAAAAGATCCATAGTCCATAAAGAGTGCATGGAATCAGAAGATTCAACAGAAGCAAGTGCAAATCAGTGTTTGATCAGTACACTACATTATGCAGAAACTTTGAACATTTGATATTTACACTACTGAGAAGGTTTAAGTAGCATACTTTGCAATTGAGAATTATTTTCGTTGGATTGATGGAAGCTACCTCAGGAAGATGACCGATGATCCCACAACAAAAATGCGTGATCGTCGTAGCATGCATGAATCGTGAACACATGTTCCGAAGCGAAAAGCTGTTAATACTGTTGCATCTACTAGCCNAAACCATACGAATAACTGGTACTTTTGGAGGCAGTTTCTCGATCGATTCGTGGACATATTAATCTGAAACTAACAGCGAGTACCATGGTACAGTGGGGTGCATCGCGTTTCGAAGGGCCAGGTCGCAATATATTTATGATCGATTTGTGATGTCATGCGAGCTAGATAACGTTGATCAACCTATTTTTCTCACATACATTGGGCATAAACAAGTGGTTGACGATCGCCTATGATTTAAAAGACTAAATTTAAACATGCCACCTGCTTATACATTCCGTACGGGGTTTCGGTTGCAGGAATGAGAAGAAGAAATGAACAGATGGGAGAGAAGTCTTTACAAATAGGTGCCAAAGACTTTAGAGCACGACATACTTCGCGGTAGCCCATATCGACGAAGTGGT
>UZAN01039904.1:38554-51569 GCA_900618425.1 Echinostoma caproni
GCGACAACGTGGCAAAAGTTGCTATAACGAAGGTAATTTCGAGTTTTCACACACCGTTTAAAACACGCGGAATGCACGAGGCAAATGAGATACGGAAGCGAAACGATCATCGCTGAGGGCATTCATTATCGTTGCTCACGTATGAGCCTGCGGCGGAGACAGTGTGAATCCGGGATTGCGAAAACAGCCCAACTGAACACATGGATTGTGCGACAAATAGAGATGTGAATGAGCTGATTATAATAGTAACATGTGGTCTAAACGGCACGAAGTGTGCTACTGATTGTTGACCGACACTCATTAGGTTGTACAGTTAACTAATGCTCGATTTCGGGTGGAAAGTTGACCACATTGCGAGGTAGTGTGTCGAACTAAGATCCCGCGAAGTAACTCTCCCCCCTCCACCCTCCCGAACTGTCGTAATCTTCACGTGGACGACTGATTTCTACGGTGACAATTAAGCGGATTTGGTTTGTTCCTTGCACCGCGTTAACGAGTGAAAAAAAAGTTTCAAAGCCCTGTCCAGCTGCTATATCCGGCTTGTGTCATGTGCATCGAGTTTACGGGGATTCAAACCGGTCAATGGACAGAAAGATGATGGTCCATTCGGTTAATATTATTGCCTCGAACAGTTATCACTTGATCATTTTGAAATGTCAGTTTCAGAGTCTGTATTTAGTACGAAAATAGTTTGGTTTGTGTACAGGAAACAGCGTTCTCAAAGCCTAATCCCAGGAAAGATTCGTTCCCATACATGGCATCAGACGAGGGACTCGGTTTTATACCATCGTCTCATCATTTTGCATTTCATCGACAGGCATTCACAATCAATGATGGCACCAATGAATCGTCAGTACTTTTTGGTAAATTTGTTAGGGGTATTTGAGAAACAGGCAAACATAAACCAGTCACACATAAGATGGACACTAGCGTATTCAGGCTGATAAGGATTCTTTTAAATCTACCCATGTAAGAGATGTCGTTTTTTGGTTTTTTGTTTAGACGCTGTCTGCGAGTTAGTCGGGTCAAATATAATAGCTATTTTCATCAGGACTCGGAATAATTATACCATTCTCGAAAATTACTGATTTGAACTAAAAGTTCCATTGGAAAAATCGAAGCCGCCAGTCGGTGCAGCGTGAAATCAGTAGCAGTAGCCGCAGCAACAACTCAAATCGCGGTCACCGGGACACGAATGGACGACAAAAACGACACACGGAGAACTATCAGTCACAAACTGTTCGAGATAACCCAATTTTTCGAACAACATACGAACACACACAGAAACACACAGCCGTGCTTGCTGCCAGCATGTTAACGAAAGATGTGCTTCCAATTGTGAAAATCCCACTTCCATTACCGAGGTCACGCGCCAATTCCCCAACGACTTATCCCGAATGGTTAACATGCCACGCGCACACACGCGCCGGTGGAGATCGATGCACACAATCCAACCGAAAAAGACAGACGTTTCCGTCGGACAAAGAAAACAAGCAGAAAGACAGACAGGTAGACGACAAACACTGTAGATCATCCTCCTCCCTCGTCCCGGGCGTTGTTCTGTGCCTGCGACGACAAATTGGTGAAGACTGTATATAATTTGTAGTCACAATTCCTTGTGAAGAGAGTCACGCTTGTCGATCATACCGATTACTGTGACAAGTGAAATTACGAGTTTCGCTCCACATGCAATACGCCAGTGTATAAACTCGGAACTACCACAGAAGGGCAGTGGTCCCATTCATGAGTCCTGTGACAGTACCAGTCAAAATTGGTATGATTGTGAGCGACATGATTACAAATGAAATGAAACTGTGTCCAAACACAAAATGGATACGGTGAACCCCGTGTGTATATGAGCCTGACTGGCCCAATCTGGGCAGAGTTTGGTCAGATCAGACCAGAAGTGTTGGAAAACTTAAAAACAACGGGTGTTGATTCAAATCCCCTTCGTGCAGACAGGATTGGCAATCCCCAATCACACAATATTCACAATTAAATCCTACGATTGGCTACTCAGACCGTTTTATTTAACAAAATACGATGGAACAGGTAACAAAAGTATACACTGATAGCCTTCCTTTTCAGAGTGAAGTTGCCGGCGAAACCCTCATAAGAAGACTAAGTGGAGCCGCGAAAGCCATATTCTGCACCGCGCACCTAAACTGCTCTTTCAAAAGTTCATCACTGATATACATACGGAATAAAGAGAAAACACCGATGTTGACCGCTTCAATGACTGTTTACGCGTTCAGATGCGTTTTTAACGCACTCTACGTCGATCGTACAGCACGGTGCTTATCTATATGCTAGACAGAACATCAACCGCGCTGGCTGAGTCAAGATGGTCTAGCACAAATGCGATTCTCGCCCACTTGGTGGATGCTGATCATCATATTAACCCCAACTGAAACATTCTGCCTTATTTATCAGACTCCCCTGAGCCGGTCAAAATATGGTGGAATGCGTACACACGTTGGTCGAAGCTATCTATGTGAAGCATTTGATTCCGAACCTATGTGCCCAGAGGCGTACAAATCCAAGCTCTCCATTTCCTCTGCGTTCACAAAACACGTCTCACCCCCTGCTCACACACAAACACACGAGATAACATCGATCTCCCCTGAAATACAAAAAGACACATCAGGAATGACGTAGTTTCAAAATCACTTTCGACATGAACCGGTGAACGCGAACGAGGAAAAGAAAATGCGATTGGTGAACATCACCCACGTTGTTTCAGCTACAATGGTAAAGGACAGTAAACCGGTGAAATGAAAGTCGCGCGATTCGAAGTTGATCGATCCATTTTCTTAACCTTGTCTGTTGAAACACAGGCAAATTCTAATTGGCTGCAGATCTATTCCTGAGAAGTGAAACTGTATACTCAACAACCGGAACGGACATTGAAATCTGCATTGTGAATATTCTTTTTTGGGGCAACAACTGATGTTGAAAACAATATGGCTGGTGATAAAATTGGTCTGGCTTTATCTATCACGCTCCTTGACCACCAATGGAACCTTGTAGTCGATCATTCTGTGCACGAACCAGGCAACCGCGTTGTTATATAATCGAAACAACCGTGTTACGGGTTTAAGGTCTTCCCGGTTCACATGCGAAAAAAATTCGCAATCCAATAGTTACCGGGTAACCAAAGACTTGGCTGCAAAGGTGATCATGTATCAAAACGTCAAGCTAATCGAATAATAATTCCGATAATAGGAATAATATCATTGATACCCCCCGTCCAACTTAGTTGATATACAACGAAGGTTCAACCAATCAATGTGCTGGAGGGAGGCCGAGAAGAATCAAGGACTGCTGAACACCAAATAATAAAGTAATGAGTTCCACATTGAGGGGAGGAGGGAGAGAGAAAGAGGGACGATGAGCGAAGAGCCCATGTCATTCAACCACAGCCGATTTTGTACATACGAGGGCTGAACAAAACGTTTCATTTGTTACACACACACAAAAGCATTATATTTTCTCGTATTTATCTCTACTAGCATTCATGCATGGATCGATGCACCACTGCAACTGTTGGTGACTCTGGTCTCTGGGTCGAAACCATACACCCAGGTCTCATCACCAATGATGATCTCCCAGACTGCGTTATAACGTTCTCCATAAAACCTGGAAAGCATGATACAACACCGATTCATTTGAACTCTTTTCTTTTCCTCACTGAGCTGATGGGGCACCCAGTGTGCGCAAACCTTTCTGAGGCTGAACTTCTCATGTACGATGGTGCGGATTGGTCCCAATGAGGTCCCGATGGCTTTTGCTAACTGTTACTGTCATCCACGCATTATTCTCCGCCATTGTTTGCATAACAGCAATGTAGTCCACCGTGGTGGTCTCCAAAGGTCAACCACACTGTGCTTACATTCCGCAAACCACTCAAAAGCAGCGCTTCTTGAAGTTGCGTCATCACCAAAGGTAGCTCGCAAACGGTCAATTCTCTGCTACAGCTACTTGAAACCACATTTGTAGTCCCAGTAAATCATTGCCCTTCAGTAAAATCGACGGAGTTCCATCCTTACAGTGCGAGTGACGTCTAAGTTGTTCACGACTATGGTGATATTTGGTTCTGTGAGTTGCAATCATTGAACAATATTCACAACAGATTATATTTCACGTTTTTCTTGCCAGATTATTTGCACCTCGTGTGTGTACTGCGTACCAAAAAACTGATCAACCTTATACAATCATACTGGTTCATTTTTTGACAAGCAGTTTGCTTGTTTTCTAGTGAGAAGAAAAAACGCCAGTTTCAAGAAGTAATCATAGCACTGGAAACAAACACTGGTTCTTTCCGGATATTATTCCTATAAACCTTTGTAACTTCAAAAGTTTAAAATTGATTTCCTCAAGATCTGGACAGAAGCATCTTCCAGTGGCACGGCCCCTCAAATGGAATCAAGCTTGTACTGGGGTTTGAAGGGGTTGCGTGGGGCAAAACAAACCACTAGCTAATAGGCTGTTGCAATTGCCTACATCTGAGTACATGAGTGGACCACTCAATGATACTTGTTGTTCCCGTTCGCTTCTCAGATGCATAAGTGTCCCTTGAATGGATGAACCCCAATTTGACAAATTACAAGCTTTGAACACATGTTTAGCCCAAACCCTGATGGTCTCTCTCTGGTTCGGTGAGATCTGGATGGATTTCTGAGTGTGTGTGTGTGTGCACTCATACCCATGATAAAACTGGAAATGTAATTGTGGAACGAGAATTATCGGACCACTTACTTCGGCACGAAGCACCACTTGTGGAAAACCTCGCTTCGAGATTTCCACGGAGCCGATTCATCTTCGCTAACAAGGCATATTCATGAACAAAGAAATAGGTAAGGATATGTGCAGTTGGCTTATCGTAACTGTAAATTCATTGTATTAGCATACTGCACCCGGTATATTCTCCCCAGACTAGTCACTTTGCACTTCGTTTACTCAACAGCTTATTGGCACTCGAACCTGGTTACAAATCATTACGGGAATCTTGTATTGTGTGTAACGATGTAATTGTCTCTTATCAAGTTAAGTGTTCACTCAATGTGCCGAAAGGATCTTGAAACTTTGTTCGTTCGATTACAGGTCTAGTACTCCATAGGTCTGGATGTACGAGAAAGCCAAATATCTGCACCGTGTATTTCTTGATTATTCTTCCGCTTTCGACTCGATGCCTCGGTCGGTCTGACTTAACAGGCTCCAATCGTGTGGTTATAGCACTTCTTTTCTTGAACGACTTAGTAATTATTTTTCTCAAAGATAACATTATCTTAAATTGGGAAGAAGACAAGCAACGCCATCATTCACTATTTCGGGTATACTTCAAGGTACTGTCCCATCACTCCATCATTTTTCGACTTATATCGGTGAAATACTCATTACTCTCCCTGTGCAACATGCTGATGATATCGCCATTTCTGTTTCCGTATCTAACCAATCAGAAGTGGTTGAATATAAAATAAACCTATCCCACCTCGTTTCATGTTCCACTTAATCCGGTCTTAATCTTAATCCTGAAAATGCCTTCAATGTATTTTCACTCTAAACCGTACCCCATCTCCCTCCGACAACGTACAGATTCATGAAAAACCGATGAGCAGAGTTAGCCATGTGAATTACTTAGGTGTCACACTTGAAAGTAACGTTCGCTGGTCTACACATACACAAACTATTGGTCAGAAGTTGAAAGTTCTCACTTTTCTGATAAGAAGACTATACCACTGCTGTTCTGATTTGTAGGTGATAGAAGCTTTTTTTCAATGTGTCCTCCCTATACCCCTTTACTGCTCCCCTGTAATTTTTCCTGGTTTACTGAAGGCTGATTGCCCCTCACGACTCAGACGTGTTTCCCAAGTTCCGTCATCTGTTCTGATTGACAATATGTGTACTACTCATATTGATAGGCGTTTGAAGTTTGCTGACAAAATTCTATCTGATGACACCCTTATCTTTTACACATTGATATGTGTGCATGTAAATCCTACCATCCCACCCGTTCCAAATACAAAAACATCCCGTCTCGCATATCCGCGTACAGAAACCTTTTGGTACTCTATCTTGCCTAGATACTGACTGGAAAGGAAAGTGTTCAATCTGAGCCTTCTAATGTATTAAGTGATCAATTCCAGGAGACTAGGTCGCATAGGTCCTGTTATGCTCTCTGGCTGGGGACCTCGGGCTGATTGAACCCGATGGTTAGAGACACTGAGTGATATGGCTGAGTGTCGTAAACAATGGCGTTCGTGTATCTTCTCAATTTCTTTAGACCAATGAAATTCTTCATTTTCTGTTCGACTGTATATTCAACTTGGTTATCTTTATCCCATGGTCATTCAAATGGGCAGCCAAAAGAGAGCAATCAAAAACGCCACACGAAGGTGCATGGTTAATGGTTGTACAAACTGAAAGTGAAAATTCATATTTTTGCACATTTGATGTCCCAGTTTTTTCCTCCAGTTTGTTGTTAGTATTGTGACGGTGGCCACTTTGTGACTGAAACTTCGTATAGAACTTGTTAAAGCTTCAGTACAACACAATACAATGCATTTATGCACAATTATTCATTTCGATTTTGTATAACAAAGATAAACAGAGTTTGAAGCCAATTCAGAATTTTAATTCATGACCTAAACAACACAACCATAAAGGCTTGTTTTGCAATGCCCTTCGATTTGCAATAACAATGAAACCACCCACCCACCCGGCCCAAAAGAATTGAAACAACCTTTTATTTCACTTTTTCTTCACATTGTGGACGATGAATTTCATTTGTGCATTGAATTAAGCTCCTAGTTGCTTTCTTCTACTCGGTGATCTTGTTTTGAGTGTTTTCGGATGAGACATGAGCGCCCCCCCCCCCCCCGCGGGCCCCGAACCCCAGGATGGAGATGAGCGAGTTGAACACGAAAAGAGAATCGCTGTTTCACATAAACAGCGAGTAAGTTAAACAAGACAAGGTCATGCCAACAAATGGTTTCGAGTGAGATATAAAAGGGAAAATAGTACATCAAGTGTGAATGATGGTTTGGAGACCAGTACCAAATAGGCAAGTGAATGTTCCCGTGTTTGGAACCGAGGCGAGGGGGGAAGGGGTTGATATAAAGATGAAATGAACAGAAGGATAGTTAAATATTGAGTACACAGATTGAGCTATTGACCCGCAACTGTGATCACGTTCTCAGCTGGCGTGCAGAAAACAAACCATCAGGCATGAATTAGTGCTGGGAACCGTACATGTGGTCCGAAAATTAATCAACAAAGAGATTTGCTCACAACCGGGACCATAAAACGTAGTTTTGAATGACCATCTGTGTGTGAGATTGACGCTAAACAGTCTGAGCACATACATGTATCAATTGGATGTGTTAAGATCGGATTAGACAAGACGACCTTAGGTGAACACATAAGAATTTATGCATTCGTTTTGTCCCGTCAGTTGCAGGCTACCCTGGACGGTGAATCATGTGCATACAACCGATTCTTTTGCATCAACGTGTTTTTTTCAAAAATATCTCTCCGAGTCGCTTGATCAAATTCGCGGACAAAAAACCGCGACGGAATTGAAACAGTGAAATGCAAGAAATGGCAAATGTTTATTTCAAACTTAATCTCAAGTTGTATTGTCCGTGCTTTTGATCCACGCAATCAGAAACCCGGTCGTTTTGTCGCATCTCATCAAGAGGGGGAGAGCATCTTCGGTCACATCTGCCATCACTCCCTCGCTCACTCTCATCCCTTTCGACTTGCAATGAGAAGCGTGTGCGTATGATAAAACGGATACCCGATCCATACTGTTATTTTTGACCATTAGGGTGCGTACATGACGATTGGGTTACGCTTGATTCATTCGGAGAAATATATGCTTGTGCTGTTCTCACTCAATGTGCTTAAACGTTTACGTTGTACCAGTAGAGTTAAGTAACCAAAATGAATATCAAATTTATGCACTTTTCGTGTCAAAGCCTAACTCAGTTTCATTACTGTATTCATACGGGCCTAGAACTTAATCAGCGCATGTGTTTGATACCGAGAATTAAGTGGTCATCGCCCGTTGAGGCGAGAGGTGTACGGAATCATCAAGAAGCTGGTTTTTGCTCCACTGGAGATTTTCACCGGGAAAATTGGTTTTAAGGTCTAAATCAGGCCGAAGTAAATTATCAATCGCGACCAATCCACGCATTCTCCAGCGACAAAGGCACTTTACACCAACAGACCGATTGCAATACTGCTGTACTTTGATCGAATCCAATCAATAACAAATCTGAATACCTGGAATCTTGCAACTTTTGAACTTCCACATTAACGTTCAGGTCTATTTGCCCCTAGTCACTGGCTTGTCCTTAGACCTTTTTCTCTCTAACACGTTTAATCCATTTTCAAGTTTTGTGATAGCAGTGATCAAGCTCTGTAAAAAAATCACTGAATTATACCATCGGTCCCTGGCATATGTCCGCCGGTCAATGTTTCCATCCATCACTTAGGCTGTGTATGGAATGAAAACAACTACAGATGGCATTCACAGTCACCTTAATCACCTCAAACTTGTTCTATTCATCGAGGGAACAAGATAACTTGAAAAACACAATTATAATAACAAAAGAAGCGACCCTTTTGAGCCAGACCAGGGTGAGTTGCGGAGTAATGTGTGGTACACAAGTTCAGGTTTGATCTGCCCCCCAAGCTTAGGCAATCATCCATTACCAGGGGAGGATAGATAAACCGACTGCAAAATATTGCCTCCGGAATTGACAATGACATATGTGAAACAGGGATGGGGCATCAGAATTGAATTTACCGCCCAGATCAATTTGTTTTTCTGTGGCGGAATTCCTTTTTTATTTGCCTCTTCTTTACTAATACAATTCACGTCTGACAACGAGAGGCAATTTCATCTCTGTATCGTTCCTATTCCAATGGATCATGAGTTTAACCTTGAAATCCACAGCCCCCCCCCCCGTTAGAGCATTGCGCATCAGGCTTGCCTTCATTCAGACAATTGGCGCAGCATTTGGCCAAAGGCAATTTCTGTCACATGCTTCTCGAGCGAATGATAAATGAGGAACGATCGCCAGTGTGCGAAAAATAAAACGGGATCATTTATATGAGTTGTACAAGTCCCGAGGGTGATCGGACCATTTGGTGGTGATGTTCATACGTATATGGGTGATTTATACACAACGATGTGAGAGTAAGATCATGTTCTATTCAAAATTAGGATATTATCTCAACTTGATCAGTCCAGAAGAAGAAGGAAAAGAAAAGCAGTAAGTGGCCACTATCAGTCAATGGGAGCTCGGAATTCACAAGAACTTCACCGATAGTGCGCCACATACGAGGCATCAATTGTTGCGCAAAAAATGAATATCACACTTGGATCATTGCTGATTGCTTCAATTTCTCCATGACAGCAACGAGGATGATGCTGACTCAGTGATACAAATTCGTATCAGAATATTTTAGATGGTAAATGTTAGGATTAGCCCATTCGGTTTTTCACAGGCACCACGCACTGTTGATGATGTATCATAACAATCCAAATATGATGAGGATGAACTAGTTTGCCTGATTTGAGGCGTATTCAATTCCGTTTTAACCAAGTGGCAGCTGCTATTTCTCACCGAAATTGCGGGACTCGGATTAACTATAGTTGTTCGACTGAAAGTCTATTGGATTTTCAACGCTAAACAATCAAATCAGATCAGTAATGGGTATTGTTTTCCTGATTGGTTGAATTTTGTTGTTGTTATTCGGGATTTCGTCAAACTTCAAACGTCATCAAAGTGCACCGAATAGTTATCTTTCCATTGCCTTTAGTCTACTCGGTGGATTTGCAGTTTTTGGTTAAGGCCGTACTACCTTTCCAATTCTAATTAAACACGATGAGAATTCGAATCGGATCGGATCTATTCTTTTCACACATCTAACCAATTGATGAGGTAGTCATGAATTCGTGATAACGGTTAGTAGGTGTAGAATAGAAAGACATGAGGAAATCTGTAGCACACACATGTGGTGCGCATCATGAATCGCAGGATTTTATTTTTCAAATAGAAACAGCCACGTTTTGTGAGTATCTCTTTCATTGATTTTCGTCACACGATCAGGCATTGAGTTTCCTTTATTCATTTCCCCAAAACAGAAAGAAGACGAATGTTGCGAGATGTTACCATTTCGCTTAGTCTTCTCAGTCGCTGACTTAAAACAAATAGGCACATATATGTAGTACATGGGACTAATCAATTATGGTGAACAAATAAACCGTCAGCTCTCACAACGGATGGCCGAACATATACCAAAGTGATTGATGAAACGGATGACGCAACCTATCATTGATTACAAGAAATCCAGGGTCATCCGTTGCAAAACATCTCATGGCAAGAAGACACACAGTTGACCCCATTTCATCTTTCAAACCACTTTTACGGAATAGCAATGCTAAACTTTTGGTAATTAGTGAAGCACTGCTTATTAAATTACATCACCCGTCATTATGAGCACAAACGTTTTTGATACAATTAATCCAATTACTGTGTATTTGACCTTCTACTTATCAACTAAGTAATCTTCGAATACCTGTGCACGTTCGTTCACCATAATTGATTAATCCCGTATGCAACATATGTGCCTGTTTGTGTTGGATCAGCAACTATGAAAATTAAACGAAATGTTAACATCTAGCAACACCTGTCTTCTTTCTGTATTGATGATACTACCAGGCATCAGTTACTATGCCTCTGAATGAACCGCTCCGCGTACCGGAATTCAATATGACCCAATCGATATTTCCATTTTCTAATATCCTACCATTTATACCGAAATATGGACTTGTATTGGTAGCAAAGGTAGAACTACTTCACAGGGTAATCTGTATCTTTAGATAGAAAGTAGTTCACTTAGGAGATTTGGTCAAAAACCCTGATTCCAAACCAACCAAGAAGAGGCGTAAGAACCACACACAGAACTTCCTGGTTGTGGCGGTGATCATCGGCTCAACTGGACATCGAGGAATAATGGGCACCTTGGACGTTTGATTCAATCCAAAGGGCGTATGATCCGATGAAGTGGACACCAGCCCCCATCGGATTGCGGTTTTCACACACCGCCCCGCTACCTTGCGGGTCAGGCTTTGGCTAGCCGAAGCTCCGGTTGTAGATTCCTGAAGAAAATTAACCTGCCTTGGCCTGGACAACCTGGCAATATTCCACCCACATGCGAATCATGAAACGTTTTTCTTTTTTTTGTAAAGACTATTGTACCATGATTTGTTTGGCACACGGTTTGGCATCAGACGTGTATGACATATTTGTATATTAGGAAGAGCTGTATGCAAAACTTCACTTGAAGGTGAGCATAACCGAGCACAATTCTGAGAGTATATAGAAAGGCCAACAAGTTAGACACAAAATTTACCTGCTATCTCACCACAAAGACACACACCTTAATTGTCGGTCTGATGATGACTCCTCTTATGGACCCTATGTCAATAAAATGAAACCAGAACACGACAACCAAACCCGTTTGTAATGCGGCTCACGTAACCCTAACAGCCTGGAAGTTATCTATACACCCGTTGCCTAATTCCCGTTTTTACACGACAGTCCATTATTTGCTCTCGTCTCACTGACTCTATAAGCAATACTCAAACTGGTATGGACTATCTGTTATGAACTTTTTCAATCACCTAATTCAGTGACCGAAAGTCCCGTGATCCCTGTATTGGTTATCTAACCTCTGACATGTTTTCTCTAAGAACTGATGACCATGGTCACTTAAAATTGGCAACAACAAAACGAATTACTCCCACTGGGTGTGGCTTGTCTAATTGAAATAAGACCTCATCTGCCCAACGCTGACCTAATAATTGTGAATGTAATCAGGTAAGGTAGATTTGATTCCAACCCCGGAAGACAATCAGGGTAACCTCTATTTATTATGTTAGTATAGAACTCACATCACTTTGCTCGTCTCTGTGGGAACCTTTAAAGTTCAGTGATGAAGTAACCGAAGTACAATGTGAATAATGCCCTGTAGTGCTGTTTGACTTGACACCAATCAGTCACAAATCTGATTTTCGATTCAACATTTACACAAGGAAAACTTAGCCATAATTGGGTTGGATGAACAGGCATTAAAAAACAAACAATGGACTACACTTACTCGGGCAAAATGAAGACGAACTCCGTAGAATTCCACTTTCCGGGCAGTATCCAACAAAGCAAAGTCAGCCTCAGTAGGCGATAAACCTCTGAAACAAAACAGTGCATAAGCTTAACTAGAGTGCATCAAAATAAAAACTGAAATTCGAATGTGTTTTGTTCATTTTCAGGTATAAAACCAAATGGGGTCCAACAGTTGCTCAAAGTGATCGTTGAGATTGTTCAGTGAACTCCTTTACCGGGATATAGAATGTTATTTGCTAAAGATTATGATCGTGGATGTATGAAGAGAGCTAGGAATGTTAGTCCGGGATAGTTGAGCACAGATGCAACATCCGAACGCGTAAATGATTGTTCGTGTTGTCAGAGAAGAACAGACAGAAGTGAATCAGATCGTTTGCGGTGATTCACCTATAGGATAACACATGACAAGTTGTGTCAAAACGTTTAGTGGTGGAGAGGAAACATGACAGAATGGAAAGAGAAATAATCAACATTCCAGTTCCATAACCGAATGTTGCTCACGCTTTGGTCATCACATATACGCATTGGTTCGAGTTAATAAGGAGTAAGTGGGAGATGACTGAGTCGTGCGTGTTAGCCAAGAAAGACCGAGTGTTCTTAGGAATTGTTTTGCGAGCATAGGGGTGGGATTATGTAGGCAGATTTCGATCGCTTCCGCTGTGGCGTCTAACCAAAACACCACCGGAACTAAACAGAGTATGAATTTATATGAAATTTCAAGAATCAACAGAGTGTTGATTATACCACCATAAAATGCGATTACTTCTTTCTCAAAGTAGATGGGTTTCACAATCACTGGACAAGCAGAGGTAGTTTAG
>UZAN01039904.1:52305-64583 GCA_900618425.1 Echinostoma caproni
ACTTCGAAACGACCGTGGTTGAAATGGTCTCCATCACGAAAAACGCGAGCAATGCATTTCTGAATTCAACTATAGATCAGACAAATCACATGCAGAAATGGCACGACCGCGAGTATAAAAGTGACTTCACGCTCAAGGGGGATTTCCACATAGCCAATTTTGGAACGTCTGAAGCCGTCACACAACCTTCAACACAGGCAAATTTTGTTTACAGGGGAAAATGGAAGCCAATGAAAGGCAGCACAACCATGGGAATATATACCCAAGAAGTCAGCTCTGGTGGAAGGAGCTGTCTGACGATAGCAAAACACACGCGGTTGGTTGTACCGATTTTTTAAAAGCAGTACACAGCAAAAGAAAGGTCACACATAGTCTAGAATTATCCGTCAGGGGATACAAAAAATACTGGAATGCGAGCTAAAATTCAGATACCGAAAGCTGATCAAGCACTCCGCTGGCAAGTATGGGCTCCTCCGGTAGGCAGAAAGCTACAGCACGTGGTCTAACCTGTGGAACAGTGCGGTCTTTAACGACAAGAACAAGTCTCACATGAATGGCACAAACAGACTTCACTATTCTTCAAATTGTTGTTTGACAAATTGAATTTTTCATGTCGAGGTTATGAAAAGTTCCTCTAGCCTCGGTGGGATTTGAACCTGTCGCGGCAGTCAGCTTACACGCTAAAATAGTGGATGCTATATGCTTCTGTAAGGTGAATGGGTAATTCGAATGTAAAAAGATCAGTTCTATCGGTATGGCCTCGTAGCTTGACTGGTAGAGGGTGTGTTGTACAAAAACGTAGACCGCGTCCGTGTGTGTTTTCGAATCCCACTGAGGCTACTGGACTCTCCACAATCTTGACATGACCTTCGCTATTATCAACAAATCTGGTATGCATGGAAAGTGTTAAGGAGTTTCACGATGGTTCATTCATACAAAGAAAATCAGTGTCGGCTAATCTCAGTAGTATCTAAACCTGTGTACTTTAGATCAAACTTCCCCCTCAAGGTAATCGATATTATCAACCGGAAAACTTTTAAGCACTCATGTTATATTTGCAAAGATTATAAACTTCATACCAAAGCATCAGATCACTAGGTTAACAGTCCGGATTAAAACCTTTTGGAAAATTATGAAGGTGCAATTACTAAAATGAAATTAATAAAATTACCAAATGAAAATGCACATCAAGTACAGGCAGTGGAAGAACTGAAGTCAGGTTTATTGCATGTTTAAAAAGCAGGAAGAAATCGTTTCAATTTTTTGTGTGGATATGTATGGTATGGACTTGTGTGAATCCGGAATGGATCACGTTCATCCGTCTACAGGTAACATTCAGTGCCGTGCACCTGAAGGTGATTTTTGTGTATCACCTTTTCCGTTTGTGTGTGTGTGCAATCGCAAATCGCATTTTCAATCCAGAGTTAGGCAAGCAAAATGCTGGTCCAGACAATGTTGTTGCCATGGCTTGGCCACAGTGGATTGATTGGGCATAAAACAAAGCATCAACCCCCCCTCCTCCCCAACCTCAACCCCCGCTCTTCATCCAGTATCATCAAACGCAATATTAAGAACTAATTATTCTATTTTTGTCACCAGTGTACCTCCCGGTTATATCACTTGCTACGCATGACATTTAGTTTCCACTGGATCCTACGTGACATCATCCCGCTCACTCGTCTTAGCTCGCAACCTTCATTTTCATCTGCCCATCTGTTAAGCATTTTCTATTTGACCATTGTTCTCTCACCCCGTCCACGACTATATAAAGTTGATTATCACTAAGCTTGTCACATTCGCTTGCTCGCCTCTGTCATCGTTACTAACTGAGCTTTGATCGGCCAATCAGATATCTGCACTATGATCACCCTATATTTGCAAACTCCTGATGCGAAATGTCGAAAAGAAATTTCTCAGCGAAAAACGTTTTCTTATTTTGATTTGATTAAATGTGAATTTTGATTCTGTGAGTGAGAGCGAGTTTATGTTCGTCTCAAGCTGTTTTTTTCTCTCTCAAAAAGTTCAATGACAATTGTTCTCTATATGACATAACCGGTAATAAAGACGCGATTGATGTTGGTCGGAATCAGCGACATTGTTTAAGCATATTGACGTCCTGTGACCCTTAGTTTTCAACATGCTTTCAATACGGATTGGAATCAAAAACCGTTTCACATTCTCCCCAAATCTCCTTCAAATGGTGTGTACTGTACACAAATGACGAACAATATTCAAAACTTAGTATGGCAGACAACTATAATAGATGAAAAGCAGGCCTGAAACGACCGTTGTACGCCGCTTCTTTTAGTTTTGCTCCGGTAGTTCGTCAGGACGGCCTAGTTAAGAATAATCTTCAACAAGGAGAACCTAATATCAATCGTACTACATTGTCCATCCAGGGTCCAGATTACAGTGTGTACATAATAGTGCATGGTCAACAGCGTGCTGCGAATAGTCTCACGTGATACTTCCAACGGTTACTCTTTTTCTAAGGGTCTTCACATCAGCCGACACGTGATGAACCAGTCCATATACTACGGGAAGCAAAAACGGCTCATGATGATTGATCGATTGTTGGAAATGACAGGTTTTCAGAAGACGTTGTGATGCTGTCCTATGTGTGGCAAGCGAAATGTGATTCCATTCACCAGAACACGATTCCTCCGTTTTTTTCACGGGACTAAGTGTTGCCATGAGATCATTTGGCTTTTGTGATTTCATTGAGCCNATCCTCAACGAAGTCTTTCTTACCAACTTTCCTCGGTCGATGCATTTCTACTAATCGGAGGGAGAAAAAACTTCAAAGGCCGAGGGAGCCCAGACATTTATAGTCTCATTTCAGCATGGATGTGAAGAAACCACGAACTGTTATAAGAAACGGTCAGGTAATGTCGGGGGATTCATTAGGGGATTTGGGAATGAAGTGACGGAAAACAGTGAAAAATGACACTACGGTAAACGAGAGAGGTACGTACGGAATACTGCATTGGATCTCACAGGGAAATCATGGTATTTGATAGAAAGAACGACATAAAATGGCGAACAAGTTTGTAATCGCATTAACATATATATATATATATATAACAGTAAATATAATAACCAACAAAAGGTGGGGGTGACAGAGTACAGTCCTAATCATTCCGATCTGGATTGTATTTTGTCATCCTCCATCCTGATGTTATATATCTGCTTAATTACGAAATAACCGAAATTGAGCTAGTTTTCTTCACATTGTGTTATGTTCAGTGTCTTGCGTGAAACCATTCAAGCAAACAATACAAAGAGAAATAATACAATCACCAATGGAATGACAGACGTTGTGGAGGGGGAACAGCACGAATTCGAAGTCGGAATGTGCGAAGCGATTATCTACAAACGCCGGTAAAAAAACGTTTTCATATTAGGGATTGCTTATAAGAAAAGTATGCTTGACAGCATCGGTTCTGCGAATGTTTTGACCATTGAAAGTAAGCTGGTAAAGATCAATAAACCAGAGGTGGCAGAGCGAGGTCAACATCAGTTCCAAATCCCTCTATTCAAACTATTTTGCGAAAGGATGAGAATAGGCATTTGTTTAATCAGGGAATATAACTGACTCATGATTAGCCGAGATGCCGGACGGGAGGGAATCTGTAGGAAACGGGAATATTGCCAGCTTGAAAAGAGGAAAAGATTTTTGAGGACAGGATAAGACCTGAAATAACTGAAACTCGTAAAATGGATAATGGGTCGTAACATCCGGTAAATCAGTGAATCAAACCGACAGCAGACAGACGCCGGATATGCAAGTCGCGATGAAGTCATTCAAAACTCGGGACCTATTCCCGTAATGACTGGCAAACAGCATCAGCAGCTTCAATTAAATGCGATTGCCAAGAGGTCAGCAAACGGATGCCATGGTTCGATCATTGCACACGGTAAGACAAAAACATAGCAGCGAACATTCCCGGTTGCGATGTTTCATCTACAGGCTGCCGTATCCCAATGTATGCTAAAATCTTGCGTGGGGAAGGGACGATGGAGGGATTACGATGTATTGGCCTGGATGTAATGGCCTTGAGTGTGACAATTGATAGTTTACATGGTGTGGTGTGGACCGTTGAAATCCAAAGGACTTGTCTTACCGTCCACTTTCCACGCGTGAGCGAAGTAAAGAATATATTAACGTATCTTGCATTTCTAGTGAAGATGACTGTGGTCCTCACTGAATCGACTCTGTTGTTCTTTTCTCTCAGTTTGTGGTAGATATGCATCAGGATGCCAATGCTATTTCAAGTATGGTCCTCTAGGTTGATATAGGGTACCCCAGTCCGTCAAAAGCTAAGCCTGTTTATAGTCTTTTCATCTTTGGATAATCGGAAGAATTGAATCGATTTTTCAGGGGGTTTCTGTTCAAAAATACCCTGGTCTGGAGACAACTTCTGTTCAATCATTTCTTTTGACCCCAAAACGATTGTATCCAAGCTTTCCAGTGAAACAAATGGATCTTCCAGGAATTGGTATCTATTAACCTTCGATTTCAGTTATTCAGTCAGCGAGGAGGGTTTCCCGAGTTGGCAATGTTGTTTACATTTCTTTCTTCCTTGGTCGAGCTAAATGAAATCATCAGTGCAAATTGCGAAAAGCGACAACCGTCAGTGTAACACGATTTTATGGGTCTATTTGAGACCCGTTAATGACTGCTTGAGCAACTTCGATCTCATTGTCCAATTATGTCTGCTCACTGTTATTCGGATTAGGTAATTCGTTCATTCAGTGATCACCTGCTTGTTCCTGGGCTGATTTGCTGTCCTGAATCCAAACTAAACCGGTTTCAAACCGGTATACTGTATCCAGTCAGGGCTATAGATCGACTGTTGCAAGAAGATTACGCGACTTTGACAGGGAAATCAATTAATACCATACATAATCTAGTGGAGCTTTATGTGGTTCGCCACTTCAAGTCCCAGAACTTCGATTACCGTTTTCCATCACGGAACAGCAGGTCCCCATGACTATGTGTTGTTCCTCACACTTAGGTGTGTAACAAAAATAAAACTCATCCGCAACATGAGAATAATTCGGTGACAATTTCCATGTCGTATTGAATTGGAACTATCATTTTGGAAAACGTGTTTTAGATATAGATTAAAGTTTCTAGGCCTCTTTATTTTTTCCCATTCTCATTTATTTGATTTACTCATCAACATGCACTAAATTGACTCCAGCTGATTTCACACAATATCAGCTCGGTAAACTGAACTAGTCATGGAGCAAGAAAGTCTTCCAGTTCGGCCTATATCGCGCATGTATAAATAAAAAGCGGTTTCCCTTCGAGTTGCATGCATTTCATGGAGCCTGGTGGTTGAGCACTTTGGGAATGGAATACAGTAGTGCTCCAATGTACAAATTAGTCAGTCGTGAGAGGGAGTGGGTGAATGGGAAATAAAAAAATGCTCGATAATTGAATCAAGCAATGTAAATTTTGTTGCCCCCAATTTAAGTTTCCAATTTTTTTATTTTCCCTAAACATTTAGGTACTTTGGAGAGTTTGAACAATATTGGACAACGGCAGGCTGTTAGGTGAAGATAAGAGATGAGTTTCACTAAAACACGAATCCCACACATGGTCCGGGGGGAGGGTGATGGCGGAAACTTACATGTGAGCCTTGTGAAATTCCATGATTCGTCGAAGCCGTACCTCGGTCGGTTCGTGTAAAAGTTTGAGGGACCTTAGATAATCGATGGATCGATACTCGTCCTCGATAAAGTCTCCGATTTCAGCTGTAATAGAAGTGAAATGCTGTGATGTAATATACGGACACATTTGATTGACAGTTCATGTTAAACCTCTTGAGAAAATTCTTGCATACCCACACATGCATGGACGCGTCGACGAGTTCACTGCACAACCTATATTCGAGTTAAATGGGTTCAAGTCTGCTTAACACTCGCATTGTATATTCCACTGTTTTTCTACACTGTTCCATGCATCATGAGGACTGTATTGATGACGATGATGGTCAACCGGGGGATGAAACTGATGATAATTGCTAGATTGTTATGGCTCAAAGCACAAGGAAGGTAGAATGAAACAATCTAGATATATGTATCTGTAAGCAAATTTACCAAGCACACTCTTTCCGATGTTGTCTAGAGTAAGCAAATTTAGGTAAGTAAAACAATAAATATAAAGCAAGTATTTGAGTAAATTTTCCGTTACTCCCTTCCAGTTTAGCATGCTGTTGTTGATTTGATCTATGAAGGGTTCACTGACAGTAGGCCGTGAGCAATACGCTTTTGTTTATGTTGTTCGGCGAGTTTCATCCGTGATCAGCGACTTGTATCCTCCACATTTAACTGCGTTCCCTTTGCATTATAATAGTATCATTGTTAAAAGAGTTGTATAATTGTTTTATCCTCGTCAAGACAAGGCAGCAATACATCGTTTTCCTATTTTTCTGTCTGTTTCAACAACACAAAAGAACATGGTATTTTGCGAGACCGGGGTCATTAGAGACACCAAACGATACGCTGCAAGGATCCGCATAGAGGTCAACCTCAACAGTACTGGATACCTTTGGGTTACCTGGATACACTCGGGTTAAGCAGAGCGTCCCCGGGTTGTGGATAGGGGGATACCTTCACCGAAGAAGTTTAGCTGTGAAAAGTTTTGGCATATCGCAGAGAATAGGCAGTCGCGAACAAACAGTAGCGGCACTCCCCGGGTGTGGTGGGTTTCAGGTAGATTACCTGGGTCCTGTCTAAAAGCCGCATAAGCCCAATGATTATGTCTTCTACGGCGGCAATCAGAGACATTCATGGAACCTGCTTATTCTTTCCAAGGAGCCAGTCATATTAAAGTACTAAAATGTTAGTGACAACAGCTGGTCAATTAAATTCTTCGCTAAAGCTGAGTAGTCGAACTATTTCGGGAGGTAGTGCATGGGTGCGGTCTGAACGACGTTCACTCGATCTGAACAACCGTCTGGTGTCTGAACAAGATCGGTCTGAAGGTGCTTTCCGCAGTAGTCGGTTTACTCTTACTTTACGGTGATGACATCTAGCCGTTGAGAGCTGAGGAGATGAAACAATTGATCAGATCAATCCGATCAATCTTGAAATTCAACTGGTCAAACAGAATATCCACAACGAGCCATAGAAACCCCTAACTTATCGCTTGGCCCTCAATGTACGTACACAATGCCCGACGATAGGATACTCTATCAAAATGTCTAAATCCTATAAACCTTCCTATGATGAACTAAACCTGTCGATGGAAAACAGAGGGAACCAACGTTTAGATAGGAGAACCTTGCAGTGAAGCGCCGGAAGAGTGACGAGCAGAGATATTCCGGACGCTGAGTTATCGCCCCAAGGAACCAGTAATAGTAAGTTGATAGTGAGTAGGTAAGAACAAATGTAATTTCCTGCTCGAGTCTCTCTCATAAGTGATTACTCAGCAGGAATGTAATCCACCCAAGCTCAACATGAAAACACAAACCAATGGACTGGGTAGCATAGGTACTGTTAGGCTCCCTGGCTGGGGACCTCGGGATGATCGTAACCGGTGGTTAGAGACACCGAGCGATGTGGCTGTGTCGTAAACTGTGGCATTCGTGCACCTTTTCAATTTCTTTACAACCTTAGACCACTGAAATTTTCCACTTTCTGTTCGACTCCACATTCAACTTTTCTGTCTCCCTCCTATTGTTCATCCACATGGGCAGCCAGAGCACAGCAACTAAAGCGAGCGCACGATAGTGCATGATTAGTGGTTTTGTAAACTGAACTGAATTGAACCTTAGCTCAACGATAAGCATCGATTGTGTGAATGACATTTTGTCCGACTGAGGCAAAGAGGTGAGTTACAAATGGCCCGATTTACTATTACTGTGCTCCCGGCCTATCCGGATTTCGTGAGCATCAGTTCGAAATCAGAACTTCAAGATTTCCAGGATCAATTTCACCTCAAACTTGATTAGAACTATTTACCATAGAGGCAGTGATTCATTGCTGAAGTTCATGATGCATGATGGTTACAACTGCCGATAAGAAAGCAGTTTCTGGCTGATAGGTCCACAGAATGATACGGTGTTGGCTCGGTCCCGGATAAAAAGAGTGGTGGTTTCACAACCCATTTGCAGTTTGCTCCCAAAAGATCAGCACAATGGAGGAAGTAGAAAAGGCATGCGACCCCTACACCTTTGATACCATTTATACGGACGATAAAAATGAAGATAACTGAATAAAAAGCTTCTTCAGTCACATTACGCGTATGCGAGACTGTTCCAAAAGAAATGTCTAACAATAATCACATCTGTCAAGATGGACTGAATGAGGAAACGTCGATAGTATTACATTCATACCGACTTGAACCAATTCACAAAATCACACATCTCTCAGCACAGCTCGAATGTGAACTCTGACCTTGAACAATGTATGAAGCAAGAAGGGCTGCTGTGTTCTCGCTGCACAGCAGCGTTCCACTGACCAAATCACGTTTGATTTGCAATGCGAACAAATACCTGGGTAAGGCGGGCAGAGAAAATGAAAATTTGTCCCGTGCGTGAACAACAGTATGACAGATAATGGGAAGCGAATTAAGTTTAAATAACGAAAATTCAAGCGCGTGTGCCAGTTGAGGAGTTGTGTGTGTGTGTGAAAGTGAATAAGACCGACAGATATCCTCAAAGGGAAGCAATGTCGTCTGAAATTTCCGAAATTCATTATTTTTCGCATTTTCCCCCGAGAATTTGCTGGTCGTCAATTATTCACACTGAGCAAGCATAGCGATCTCTATCGAACAGCCATAAAGGTAATCATCAAGCATACCGGTTTAAAACTTATCTGACTTTCAGGACTGCGTTGTCCTCGGTGACACATTGGTTGTAATCTTTATTTCGTGTTCATGAGCTTGCAACAGCCTGGTGTCGCACACACACACACACACACACACACACAGATGAGGACCATTGCTCGAAACCCAAAATTTGAGTTTATTCTCAACCAAAATCGATGAATGCGCATCTTTTAACAACAGCCTCTACTTTTTACTATGAGTTTTATTCTACTTTCCAATTCTTGCAACATACCCTATTCTACTTAGATACAGTCAGATTTCGATGAACCCTTTCTATCGGAGGTATTGTTAGGTTTGTAAAAAGGCGTTTACTTACAAGAGGCCTACAAAGCTAACGGGTATTGAGCGATGTGTTCCTCTACCATTATCAGCCAAGAAACAAAGTCCGATGCTTGTAGTGGTTAGTGGTCAACTACCGCACGATAAATACATTATTAATAACGCACAAGCTACCCAACCACGGTACCCAAGGCATTCAATATTTTCATTTCTGTTGATGACTAACTTCAGCGAGCATCTGCAGAAAAATAAAACAGTTCCCGCTGTTTTCTTCTTCATATTTTCAGTTTCTATGCCTTAACAACCTTCAAAAAAGTATTCAAAATGCCTATATAAACTTAAAAAACAAAACCTAACTGAATCTTGACAGCAAACAGTCCATCTGGTGTGTTTGGGATAAAATCGACGGTGAACACGTGGAGACACATCACGATATGCCTCATCCAGGGTAACTTGAATCGGTGCAGATAGCAATAATTGTATAACAATTGAAAAAAAAATCGGAAATTAAATCAAACAAAGATAATCAACGAAACTATTCGCAAACCAACCTGCCCAGACCGTATAATGGTGTTCCATTCAAAATTCCCTGCAAAAACCAAGCAGTTGGCCGACACGTGACTGTCACTGAAATAAGCGCGTCGTTTGAATTACTTAATGTACAAATTCCGTCTGTACGCTATGGTTAGACCAGATTTAATAGGAAGAGGATGCATAGGTTAAATTATAAATCAACGATTGTTGTTTGTCCAGGACGAAATGAAAACGGACGCATTGGGGGTGTGTATCCGGTTGTTGTGTACCAATCTCCTTTTTCTTTTCAAAAAGCAGAAGTTATTCAACTGTTGATCGATTCGCGTCACTGTATGCGGGCCGATTGACATCTTCAGGTGCTAACTGTCGATTTTTCGAGGAAAGATGGAACGTCTTACGGAGAATAGTATTTGAAAAAATATAAATAGACATACACGTGGGTGGGGGGGTGATAAATGAGAATTAGGGCATTTATTTATCATTCACGTTTGACTCACAGTTTCTGGTGAGTAGAAGTGTGGGATAACCGATAATGACTTTATCTGACCATCTGTCCAACTTCACCTTGAGTCACAATCGTCAAAGGCTCCGGTTGTGGATTCCCCCAAACAAATTCACCTGCCTTGGTCTGGGCAACCTGACCGTATTCAGCCCACAAACCGATCAAGGAACGTATTTTTCTTTTTAACAAAAAATATTGTACCATGATTTGTTTGGCACACACAGTCTGGCCTCAGACAAGTGTGAAATTGAAAAACACAATCGTCAGTTCTTCCAGACAACTATATACACTCAACCTAGTAGGTTTATGGTGGCAAGTCAGCCCATAACCTGCATGGAAGATGTGATTTGATGGGAGGCTTTCGATTGGAGTTAACAGATAGTCAACCGTATCTCCGCTCATTGTTGTCGGGCCAAACGTGAACTGACTGACCATAAAACATGAATCGGTAATGCGATTCAGCCTCGATGTAAGCCGATGAACAGTGGCAATACAGACAGACAATCGGTCCGGAGTATTACATCCGGACAGGACGGTAGATATGCACCGCTGATGATGTGGCCATAATAAGAGCGAAACTCGATCCTGGTAGTTCTGGGGTTTTGGTTGATTGCGGAAACTGAGGATGATGGTCAGTTCAAATCAACTTAGTTATCAAACTTTGAGTTCTTGGTTCACAATTTTCCTGTGACTCGGATATTACATACAGGTTTCACAGTTTTACATCAAAGTTTAGGTGTGGCTAGATCGACTTGGTGACAGATATCGGGTCATTATGCTATTGAAGGTTTGCTTTGTGGACCTGTTTTACGTACGCAATTACCCTTGCCGTACGATGAGTCCGTGAGGCCTCGAACCGTCCCGATTCGCTGAGATCCCGAGGGTTATCTGTAGCGTCTTTGTGTCGAATGCGTTGAGCTTTAAACAGATCGAGGATATTCGTGTTACACGTTTCGATGGCTTTCAATAATCCCTTAGTCTGTGAAACATTGACAAGGATCAATAATTTCAGTAGTCGCATGCTTCAAGGAGACGTTAGACTGGGAACCACATATTAGGACGTAACGCCCAATATCTGAAACAGAGCTGACGAAAACTGGATAAAATTGTCAATTTAAACAGATTGGAACAGTAAATTCGATGGTTTGGTGCAAGAAAGCCCGAAACCACCAGGTCTGCAAGATTATTGATTTATTTGTACTCATAAATTCCTGGGGCCGTACCCTACTCCTCCTCCTCCTTTTCCTGACAGGGTAGTGAAGCTCAGAATATGGGAAACTAAAAGATATAATCTCATCTTTCACACCCCCTAGCAAACGTACCAGCAATAGTTGTTTATTTTTATTATCATCACCTTATTTAATTCAAAATTAATGAGGTTTTCACGGAAGACCACGCGAATCTCGAAATTTTTCAAGCCTTTCGATGGATAGTTTACAAACTGCTGTGACGGCTTGAATCCCAAAACCTAGTTCACGTTGCGTACAAAAATAGAAGTGGAGGAGTGATTGACAAAGTTTGTGGTGTACAACAGCTGATCAGTACTCGTCCATTAGCTTCGATTTTTAATAACAGAACTCGACTCTTATTTTAATGAGTCAGGAAAGTGATCTCAAATCCAATTCAGTGTATACTTTTTTTATCAGTAAAACGTGAATGAACTTGCAAGTACGAAGAGAAGTAACTCATCCCCGGTTATGCAATGAAAGTTATTCCATCTGGTTTTTGATGCTTGTCTTATTTGGGTTCGAACCTGGACACCAAAGTTATGAGTTAAGAGTGATAGCGAGTTCTAATTGAATCACATATAATGTTACATTGCAATACCGCATTCTTTCCTCCATTTTGTTAGGTGCCAGTGGTGGCATGAAAAATGATACGGGACAACACTTAAAACAAACAGTAAGATTGATTGCATATCGATAAATGATTTTCGAACCAAACTTTGAATAAAATTGACCAAATGTGAATGACGATGAGAACCACCGCTGGTGTATTGTGAATCAAGTGGTACACTAAGTAGAGATATCCTACGGAAGACAACCCCAGTCGCGCGTTTCATTGGTCAACTATGTTGCGTACACGCGTGCCAAAATAGCTGCATTTTGAGCCCATTCCGAG
>UZAN01039904.1:83305-94748 GCA_900618425.1 Echinostoma caproni
TTGGAACTAGACAGAAAAAATCAAAAAAATGAATAAAACAATGTCGAGGATCCCGATGAGAACGGTCTACCGGGTACCAACAACTTGCGGTAGAGACGCAACAAATCAAGAAAGAGAACACATACTGAACCCGCTGTTTCACTCGAAAGAGGCGGGATAAATTTTAAAAAATATTGAAAAATTCATAATACGATATACTCTGCCCTGTATCAACGGAGTCTCGTAAATTGCTGGACGTTTGCGGAGCCAAAAAGATAATTTAGGTCAAATGAAAAACTATCGACTTGCTTACGGAGAATCGGAGGGTTGAATCCAATTCACAGCACAGGACTAATACCAAACACAATCAAAACGGCAAAGAGTGCTTGGAGCACTGTTCACTAAAAATTAAACAAATAGGCTGATCAAAAATATTTATGGCAAATAGTTAAGAAATTCAAGAGGACACAGATTCAACTTGGTGAAGAAAATCTACCAAGGTCAGTCATATCAGTGGAAAATATCTCAAGGATTAGGACTTGTNCTTGTCAAACAACTCAAAGGAACAGGTACGTTTACTTGAACCACGAGTGCGCTCTAAAGTGATTTAATGGACAATTTATTTAACTTTTACTTCTTTTTATTGAGTACAAAATGATACCATTTTTAGGAAGGGGGAAGCGAACAATCAAAGGAGCTGCTATACAAAACAAAAATGTGGAAATTCAGACGGTAGTGGTGGTGCGATTCGAACGCATGTCCTCAGTGGTGATAATTTGCTGACGTTATCAATCGACGTAACAATCAAAAGGCCTTACAACGGACAGACTGAATCCAATCAAAAAAATTACGTTTGCCGTCGTAATCCAGCTATAGGCGCTAAAAATGTCACTTTCATCAATGATTATGAAATGGGAAACAAATTTTCCGGTTACACATAGCAGTAGACTGAAGTGGGCGTGTGAAAATAGGCGAGAAGGATTCTTGATCATGTTTTTGATCGCTTTCAAACTAAGATCTGGCATGAGGGTATGAAAACCCTAACCAGGAGACTACGTCACATAGGCCCAGTTAGGCTCCCTAGATGGGGACCTTGGGATGATGGTCACCGATGGTTAGAGACACTGAGTGATATGGCTGGGTGTCGCAAACAGTGGCGCTCGTGCATTTACTCATTATTCCCCTATCGCTTTCTATGAGAATTCTCCATTTCCCGCTTGAATTTGCTTTCAACATTCGAATCTTCATTCTGCTCTTTTATCCAAATAGGGCACCAAAAGACAGCAACAAAAACCGGCGCACGAAAGTGCATGGTTAATGGTTGTAAAAACAGAACTGAACGGAAACTGAACTTTTGATCGCTTCATTGCACTGACTTTGGCAGTTTAGTTCAAGTTATATATATATATATATGTATATGTATATATATATACATATATATGAATTAATTTCCCATGTAAATACAACTGTTAAAAGTCTTCCAAACGTTTTTTCTTCCGCTGTGTCCCGTTTAACAATTAATTTCAATATACTGTCTTATTTAAGATACACTCTCGGTTTTATTGCAATAAAACCACATGAGATCTTTCTGGGCATCAGTCTACCGATCCTCTTGGCGGTGGCCTACTGTTTGAGCATGAAATCACCGGATCACTTGAAAATACCACCCGAAAATTTCTTTTTTATTTTCAATTTGAGATAAATCGGGTCCCATTCATAGAGCAACAGGGGATAAAGAAAAATATGTCCGGGTGTGTCGAAGTGTGACTGACAAACGGTTGGAGCGTTCGCACTATCAAACAGATATCAACCAGACTGAGACGAACAAAAAGGGCTGGGGGGGGAAACATATATAATCTTTTGCGTGATGACAACGAGAACGCAAAATCCACTGGGCTGATATCAGATGTGCATTCAATTTCTGTTTTCGCTCATACTCTACTTCGATTGAGGCAATCAGCGAATCGTGTTCACCAATCATTCAATGTTTGAAGAAGCGATCAACGTTCGTGGCGGTCATTGCAATTCACTGGTATTTAGTTTTACCCGATAATCAGTTGACGTCGATTGAAATTCAGTAGATTGGTCTAGTACGCTTCACTTCAGATTTTATATTTAATGGATTAACAGCACCCAAAAAGAATTAATTTTATTGAAACATCTGAGAGCGTCCACTAGAAATGAATATAGACGAGTTTTGCATATAAATTTAGCAGATTCGCGAAAGCTGGTGTTTCCACCGCGTGTAATTACACCACCGGATAACTTTAACCATAGATTCGTCGCAATTCGAGATAAAAAAACCGGAAGACTAACACAAATCATATTATCAAATGCAGTGTTGTGTCTGCCAGTCTATCACCGAATCTTCTCCATCAAGATGTTCCTCGACGATTCCAGAAAAAAGACGTTAACTGCAAACAGTATGAGTGTTTATGAGAAGCGCCAGAAATGTGCGTTCATTTTTGGAGAAACTCACCATATTCTTATAGCTGCGTACAGTCTAGATTCCTTCCTAATCAAAAATACGAGAGAACGTACGAAGGGAACAGAACCAGCAGGTTACAGTATTCCCTCCGCTACCCTAGATCCCACGGATCCAGTTACATCAAGGCAGTAGCTGCGTCCAATCAATCTTCCATTGAAATCGTAAAATTCTTAGGGTAAAGTGATCACGATTCTCATTGCTTCATATCGGATGGCTGCTGGAACGCGTTTAGTTCTCTACCAACTACTACTGTTGCGAGGTGCTACTCACATTTTTGAGTACTATGCTTTGAGGATGCAATTGGTGGTTTCTCGTAAAGTTCAAAAATGAACACGACCTCCTAGAATGAGTTACCATGTTGAAAATTGTAACTACCGAAAATGCACATCTACTGTCGAACTGTCCCAACGATTGTCCTGCATGCCTGTGGGAATTAGGATGACCTATTCCAAATGAGACGGGTTTGGAGTGTACGCCAATATATCGATCGATATGTTGACTGTTGTTCGTAATAAACAAGCACGTGAACCAGTTGCTCAAATCCATTGTAAAGGTTACAACTCGAAATAGATTAACCTTAATACCAATTCTCATTTCACCCCGCCGGACTCGTGCAATGTGTCATGGATTGTTGTGTTTCGCTTCTGAAGGGGTCATCCTACCATAGTAACAGTATCCCTGCGTGATAAATTAGAGCAGACCGGAATGCTACAGATTACGCCTGACTTTTCGCAAACAGTCGAGTGACAAAATTCATATAGAACACGGCAAAGAGCATTATCCAGGAAAATAATCGGTTTTTCCGAACAAATTCCATAGACGCGATTGGTAAAACAATTCCACGAAATGTTGGTGGTGGTGTGTTCTCCGAGCTGGGAGTGTTGTTCGCAGACGTTTCGTAGCCAGGTTGGGCAACATCATCAATGCACTACACCAGTCAATTCAGCATCCACTCAGTTTTTAATATTGCCCTCCCTCCATTTAATCCCCTTTGTGTGCTTTAGGGTATGTATCTTTTTTGTTGGGATCACCTTTTAATTATTGTTCCTAGACCATTGCATATTCACTCCTTAGACCACCATTGCAGACATCTAAGCATTTGATGCACTTCACTGGATACGTTGAAATCCGTTCACGCACAGGTGCTGTCTATACTTGTGACTTTATTCATATATATAGCATGCTATGATGTAACCCATGTCCTCACAACTACTAGCATTCAAGCATTACTCCTGTCCTATTCCTTTCTCTCCTACATCATTGAGCAAATGTCTGATCCATAGAAAGCATCGTACATTTTGGTGACATGTTGGTCCCAGCACATCTGTCTCACGTCTGTATATAGGACCTGTGCTTCCCTTCCGATGTAATTGATTATTACTCATTGCGCATCGAACCTTGTGTCAAATTATCCGCTTTCCCTTAAACTCTGATTTGAGCCGTCTCATCGTGCTCTACTGCATATCGTGTATTCCGTGTCCCACTAAAATGCATTTGTACATGCATTACCGATAGACAACCGTGCACATGGACCGATTGATGATGAGTAGTCGGTTTATCTCTTTGAATACGCTATTCCCCTTGATGTTCCTCGTCCTGTGTTCTGACGGTGCCTACCTAGCCAGTCACTTGACTCGATATCCCGTTCCATTCTGTTCAATGTTGCGTTGTTTCTGGGCCAGCTCGCTCATAACTTCAGATATGTTGGATATATTGCTTGTTCACCGTGTGCTTCAGTACACGTAGATTACCTATTCTATTTGCCTGGAATTGGTGATTCGTCTGCGCGCGTTACTTTACCACTGGACGTCAACTCAGTACGCCGCGCGTGGGGATAATCCGAACTGTCTGCCTATAACAAACCCTTGGAAGTCAGACGATTAAAAACTGACTACGACTTTAGATCATTCCGTGTATTTTGAACTTTGTGAAATGAACTAATTGGTTGACAGTGAGATGTCCAACGTGTTTTGGTGTTGATCTGTACATATACAGAGCGAAGCTACCTGTGTACAGTACAACTAGAATGTAGATATACACATATTTGTGTGCATATTCAGCTCTGTCAAAAAAGAGCCACGAATGACCTTGAAAGTTGGTGACCTGTGACCTCGAGAAATTACCTATTACTTCATTTCAGTTTATGCATCAGTCCTATCCCTCAGCGGTAGAATTGCCTGTTTGTAGAACAAAAATCCCAAACCGTAAAACATTAATCGTTCGTGAATTTGTAGACCGTAGGTAGAATGGACCGTTTAGAATTGGTCCGTTTTGGTACCGATTTCTTTACCAGTAACAATAAAACTACCATAATTGTATATCGAGACCACCTGAAACAGAGGGACATGTGTTTGAGGGACTTGATTTGTTAACCAGTTTATTTAGAAAAAAAGAGAATTCCCTAATTTTTTATTTAATTAGTTATTCAATTCTCTTCTCAGTTTAACTCACATATGGGCTGAAAATGTCTCACTAGTGGGCACAACTCCCAGAAATATTGGTCGGCGTAAAACGGTCCACCTATCTAGTTGGATCCGTGGATAATCATAAATGCCGTCCATCTTTCTCGTGCTATTCAACGGGCGAAATGATAGGTCGTATAGGAGATTAACGAACGATAATCTATTCTGACAGTCACGTAAATAAACGAGATAACGGGACATAATGGACAGCAAAAGCAACAGCAGAAGACTAGAATTGGTCAGCAAGAAAGAGCAAGATAAATTCATGGTAAAAGTCGTCTGGCAGAATTACCAAGGCAATATTTGTGTGTAATGATACTTNCGGTTACTTCCGTTTATTGATTAATGGTTTGAAAACTGTTTTGAGGAAGAGAACGTGGGCAAGCTAGGTGGAATTGGTGATTTTCGAACTCGCGATTTCTGAGATCATAATGTGGTCACCCATTTCTCATTCTACTCTGCTGGTTTCCCTAGGCTTCCAAAATCAAAACGTCAAAAGGCAGGTATTACTCAAGACACGCTTTGAAAATTTGTCGTCTATCGTGAAATTGGCCTATAAAGAAACGCAGATGAGCCATAATTTCGCGAACTAACAAACGGAAGACACGGATTTAGTTATGTTTTGAAGGCACTATTTCTAGTCATATCATTATCACAATCACCGCATACAGGCCGTTTTAATTGCATCAGTCAATAAATGTGCGCAATGATTCTGTGTCTGTTTGTGTTCAGTTCATAAAAATAAAAGAATGTGATTTGAAATGCTGTATACGTCACGGAATCGATTTCAAACATTAGTTTATTCAGTTGTGTCCCCGGTGTGCGGTTGTACCGGTTACAATTTGTGTCGAGGGCCTGATGAGAACGGGGCACAAATGGCTCATCGTAAGACTCCTCCCAAACCAAATCGTGTCCGGGTAGATTTTATAAAGTTATGCGCCTGATTCGCGAGGGAAGGGATAATTGCTGTGCTTTGGCAGAAAACAAATTCCAACGGAAAGTTTTTCTCCAAGTGTAGATCAATAGATTCATCGGTCAGGGTCTCAGCGCATTCACCGTTCTTTCGCGATCTCGGAAAGCGAGCACGTGAACATAATTGCCACCTGAAAGTGCTACGGATGGGACCAAGTGGACAACTTGTGTGTGTGTGTGAACATATACAAGCATAGGACACACCAGACTTTGACAGACCGACGTCTCTCACTCGCTCGCTCGCTTTCCTGTCCGCTCACTGCTGTGCATACGGTCACGCGAACGCGTGACTATATAGGATAGATACGTTTCATTTTAACAGGGCGTGCGTGTATCGTTTGGGCAAAACCTCTTCGCCTGTTGAACGGTTTTTGACAGGAATCGGTAACTCTCTGACAGGACAAACAGGGGGCAGTCTTACAATGCCGAAAATCGGCGAATAGTCAAGTAAGAAATCAATGAATGTGCTTTGTATCCGCATCATCTGAACGAAATGAAGACTGTGAATCAGTCCTAAACTATGCCTATATAAAATGGTTTATTAATTTCTAGTTTTGTTCACTTGGTCTCTTCCTGCAGAAGTGTAAGTAAAAATAAAAGAACAATAAAGTTGTTGAAATATTATTTTCAATCCGTACTTATCTTTGCCCGGTATTTGTTCTGTATTCGTCCTGGATCGGGATAAGCACGGGTTTTATTGAGTAACTGAATTACCAGAATATGTGATTGATTTTTCCTAAACGAGTTCCAACTAATTTAGCTGATATNCTAACGAAGAATTTGGCTAGAAATCGAACATCCGAGACTAATTAATAGGTCCCAATGACCTGAAGTGATCACACTGGGGCCTCGTGTGTTCCGTGCGTTCCACCGATAAGTTTGTTGTTGTCGTTGTTATTATTATTATTGTTGTTTCTGCATTATACGATTCAGGGCAAAATAGGAAGGGTTTCTCGTTTATTGCGTCTCATAATTCATTTATTTCTGTTTTCTACTGATCCACTGACAGACCATAAAGTATCTACGGTCCCATCTTTTCAGACTGAGCCATATCTCTTCATATANNNACCCTCTGTCTGACGACAACCCAACAATTTCGTCCCCGACCTGAATGACAAGCAACACCAATACAATAAAGTGTATGGTTGTTTGGCTGGGTATGGTGCGCGCAGGTGAATTCCGAAGGGTAGTCAGTCCAAATCTATGCCAATTATCCTGTACCACTGCACATAAGTAACCGAGAGGTGAATGTGAATCGGATCGAAATTTTGAACAACCCTATGACAATTAATGCTCGGATGACCGAATCGCTTCTGCCAGCCTTGCCCGGCACGTACAAACAGGGCACAGCGAGGATAAGGAATGATAAATCGAATTCTGCCAAAATCCATTCGCTTTCAGTTTTCCCCAATCAGTCGGTTAAATAGTCCCTCAGATCCCAAGTGGGAGGATGGATAACACCCACTTTAAAGGGAATCTATCTGTGCAGTTCTGAGAATTTTGCATTCGACTCAGCACTGGACCCTCAAATGAGTTGCTTCAGCTTGGAGAGATAACTACAAACAGACAATGGTACGTGGACGAATATAATGCGAGTGAAACACGCATTCTAACCGAAAAGGAATTTTATTCGAATATTCCACTGAAGTACTTCAAACTACACACAATGCAGTATAACTGACCCACTTGCTCCATTCTATCTACGCGCAAATCAGCAACCGTCAATGGTCGAAGAGCCCCAGCTGACGTCCTACAAAGCCAAACTGAAGACCCTGCAATTGAACGACAGTGCGCCTAAAACCACCGATCCATATGAATGGAACATCACGTGGACGCCGAATATGTGTCAGTCTTATTCACACCGATCAAGTCTCGGAAGTGCTTCGGGTCACCTCCGTATCGATTCCACATATATAAACATAACATATAAATACTAAAGTATGAGGAGCAATCAATAGCATCCAATTTTTGTTACCATACAACCCGTCTTTCTCAGTTACACTGCTTGCACAGATTGACAATTGGTTCAGGTATCCCGACTCAATCAAATGCAATCTGAATCTAACTACTATGTAAAAATAAGTAGTTTACAGTGGCACCAGTTTACTCACCGATAAGTGAAATGTATGTACACTATCATCCAAGTGTAACACACGCATCTGCATGTTTCGCATTCCTTTGCCGATGCACTGAACCTCCATCTTGGTTGAACGAATACGAGGCTGTGGAACTGGTTGTTGTTGTTGTTGTTGCTGTTGTTTCCTTTTCTCCCCGAACAGGTGTCAACAATAGAAGGGAACCAATCACAAAAGCAGCTGTAAAATTAGGGTGAAAACGTGCATAATTCATGAAGTGAAAAAAGCACAATTCGTTGCAAACTGTTTAAAGCAAAACGTTCATGTGAATCACCGTATCTGAACACTGAGTGAGCGAAGGCGAGAACCTGATTGTTTGGCGTTCCTTTATTGACTCGTTTTGCTTAATTTTAACATACCATATAAACTGTTGGCGAAGAAAATCTCCTGTTTGGTACGGGGGGAGGCGGGAGGCTATCGCAAAGTATGTCGCACAACAGAACCAGATACAAAAATTTGACAAGCACTGCTTCTCCTCAGTCCGGTTTGTTTTTCTATTCCCAAAGCTTCCGGCATAAATCAAATTCATCCTCACAATCGATGTCGTAATGGATGACTGACTGCTACTAGAACACAAAACTGCACAAAGTTTACCACACAGCCGTGAGAGGAAGAAGGAGAGCTAAACGCACGCTAACGCACAGTAATTACATCACCACGTGGTGGTTGGTCTTCATGAGGTAAAATGACACGGAGTGAACACACAAGGCGTAAGTCCCCCCACTCTGTCCTATTACAGTGATAACAATCCTATCATCAGTGTGGTTCATCTCCAATCTCGTTCACGTAAGCCCATAAGTCCGGGAATCACTTCGTCAACAGATTTACTCTGTACACGAGCATAAAGCCTATCAAAACTGAAAGCCAGGCAAGATCCGTTCAAGTTACATGATCACCCGTGTCTGTTCCGCAACACTGAATTAATGTGTCGATTTCTTTCACACACACATATATATATATGTATATATCACCGGTTTGCGAGCAAGCATGGAGCCAACGCCACGACAGAAACAGAGGATTGGTGGGTTGGGACAGACCACAAAAAGAAATGAAATTTAAAACGTTACAGTAGATATTACAAGAAAAACAATTTTTGTGTTTTATCGTACGCTTTTTGATACTTTTGTGTTATTTTATCGTTTCTTGAAGAATTTGAACAGGCAGATCACATAGCGTTTGCGCCGCGGAATTCTATTCTGGACTATATCTCTTAGCTTATCTAACCAATGATAATTATCATCCCTTGGGTCCCAAACTCAACGTGTTGCTTTGGCTTGGCCAATCTGGTGTTACTGTGCTCAAGAGTCAACCACAAACTGGTGTTTTTACTATTAAGGTTTATTGTACGTGATTGACTGGGCGGACCATCTAAACTTTAAAGTACAGCACAAAACCGAAATATCGCTATTTGAGAGCGCGGGAAAAGCAGCAAGAAAGCAGTCAATCGCAGTGATTGATTAAATAAAAAAATCAGTTCATAAGTGATGCCTCAAACGGGATAAACATTAGTAAAGGTGAATGTGTTGGACGAATGCCAAAAAGAATAGAAAATAAAAATAAAAAATGTCTTTTACTTCCCTTTTTATTCATTGAATATACAAATGTTCAGTCAACATTCAGGAAGGGGGGGCGCGGTCATATAAAGGCTGACTGGAAAATACAGAATTAGGGAAGATAGCTTCTGGACAGTGTAGGTGTTTTTTGACTTTATCAATATGACATCAATAAGGACCAGAAGCTTGCCATTCTATATGTTTAATGGCACTTCAAACAGACAATTCAGTAAGACTATTAGAGTGAAAATATGATTTAAATGAATTTGTGTTTTGTAGAATGCGTCCTTGAGCTTCTGTTTGTTTGATACGGAACGGAGTTTTAATTATGGCAAAGTACAATCCATGTGCAGTTTGTTACTGCGTTTGGTAAGATTCCTAAAAAGACTGAAATTTGAAGACTATTTAAGAATTTTGTCTACCATAACGCGTGGGTGTTCCGCGGAATTTAGTTTGAGTAGATGCTCATCATTCACTTTTGGATCGTTCTGGTGTGTAAGGGAATGCACAAGAAGCAAGAGAACAATCCACGCGTTAGGCTAAGTTTAAAAACAAGTTCTGACTGGGATGGGAAGATTTGGATTGTCAACAAATCGCGGAGTGATCGCATTTCTGAACTATTGCAAAAAAAATAGAAAATTTTCATATGGTTCACGTTTCCTGACACTTCTTGCCGGAGAGTATCTGAGTAAGTTGCTTGAATTAAGCGCATCGAGAGAAAAGCGTCTTGGATGACCCCAGACGCTCATTCAAGTACTTCGAAGTAGTTTCATCCGTATACACTACATGCTGTTGATGAAACAATTAAATAAATTTCAAGTGACTACTGAGGAATGCAAAATGAATGATAAAGAGGAAACATTCAAGGAACATTCAAGGAGAACTTTGAACAGATACTAATATTTCATCATTCTCAGAATCCCGTGCAGCTCCTTCGTCCCGTATCAGTTACTCTTACGCAACAAAGCTCAGGTGTATTTCGTTTAAAATAAGTTTGTGAGTTGCAGAGGCTGTGCTACTTTCCAACTTAAGGGCACTGTGTAGGTCTATATAAAAATACCTTTTAAGAAACAATGCGAAATCATTTAATTTGACTCTCAGTTCAGTTCAGGTGATTTGTTTCCTCAATAAGGTCTATGATCCGGCGTCCAACCGTAATTCAAACCTTGTGATTGTCATTATGTACACATTTTTTTCTTTTTTAATGTGACTGCCCCCCCCCCCCCCCAATCACTAGACATTTTCACGGGGTGTTTTTACCTCACTTTATGAAACAACAACCAAAGTGAGTTCCGATAAAATGAGGATTAACGTTTCTTATCGAGGTATTCCTTCTGTTTTTGGTCTTTATCTAACACTTAGCTTTAACCTATTTTTCATGAACGTTCCCTCTTAGTGGCCAAACCACAGTAAACGGCTGAAGGGCTTGTCTCAAGCAGTTTGAGGGTAACTGACATATTTAAATCCCTTAACTGACTCAGTGCTTGGATACCTTCAAGTTCGTCATTGACTGTACAAATACTAGAGCGGTATACTTGAATGATGACGGGGACGTTATTTAGCATTACATTCCAGCAATTCTCTCATGCATAGTTAAGGAGAGAGGCACATTGCAACATGGCAGAACATGGTTGAGGCTGCAAAATAGGTAAACCATCACTTGATATTTGGAGTTCAAATGGAGAACTGCGACTGAATCACCACTTGCGAGGAACCTATCAACAACCATTGCGAATAACAGGCTTCATTCTAAAATATCACTCACTCAGTCACTCCGCGAGTCATTCAACCTCACTCTCTCTCTCTCTCTCTCGAAATATATATATATATATATATATATATATATATATATAT
>UZAN01039905.1:29415-61539 GCA_900618425.1 Echinostoma caproni
CGTATTGAGCATAGCCACTAGTTTTGAGATGATACCTCAGTGGAGGGAGTCATGCAATGCGCTACAGATACGCTGTCAATTAAGTCGCGCTTCCAGCTTTCTTTTAGATTCAAACTGAGCTTTGTAGTGGAGGGCAAACACTTCTCCGGAAAGACTGTCCCTGTTGCATGCAGTTCGGACGACGGGCTCAATGCTGTAGGCCTACCCCCACCCCTCAATACACCCCAAACGACGGACAGGTAAGCTCCGAAATGATGTTCTATTACCATTATTTTAAATTGCCTTTAGAGCTGGTCCTTTAACCTTCACACCTTCTAGTGACATTTGGGATCAACGCGTGGATATACTGACAGACACGGAGGTGATAATTGTTCTAAATGAACCAGTAAAAGTTATGAAATTGACTCCCATCCTGGGTCTCACACTTGTGACAGCCAATGGCGCTCGGGTTCACTTTCAGGGTGAGGCTGCGGGGCAGTTGTTGACACAATTTATTGATGGTACCAATTAGCTGTACCATGATAGTAGGAACCGACCTCATGATCACATTCTTTGCTCACATTTTCATGCGAAATCAGACAGTTTTAGTTAGATCAGCGAAGGACATTGAATCTTTTGCGCAAACCGAAACAAATCACGAAGAAACCCCTGCGTGAGGAGCTTTTTGAACTCATTTACCGCTATCGCAGTCGATGAGCCCCCGACAGAGATAACGAGGAATTTTTCTAATGCATCCAACGCCGATTGAGGTGACCCGAAAGAGCCTAAAATACATACCATTTGGTTCGATGCCCTCCTTCCGCACTCCAAGATGCCTTTAATTCATAGACCACCACTTTGTTTCCTTGCTGTCGTGGTTCATCAATGGTTTTGTTGTGAATAGCACCACCCCGACCGTACAAACTGGTTGCAGTATTTCAGTGACACCAGAAATCATCGTCCCATTTGTCAAACCTGTCGTATTTTTCCCTCCACCACAAAGCACAACTAGAAAGAACGTCAGAGGCCCCTTGCACCTCACACGTTGTCTTGGTCAAAAACAAGGACCGGCCTCTTCGTCTGTGCGTTGATTAATATGGAGTTAACTCATTCACAGAGCGAGATTCCTTTCCGATGCTACGAATTAATGTCCCGCTTGACGCAGTGAATGGGGCTTAGTTCGGTTCAACCCTGCGGCTGGATACTAGCAAGTAGAAATTTTCCAACAGAGCATAGCAAAAACGCTTTCAATGTTCCTTCGAGCCTGCATGAGTTCGACATTATGCCCTTCAGTCTAACAAACGCGCAAACTACTACCTAGCGTATCATGCAAAGGGCATTGGACCGACTGGTACCGCGCGCATGCCTTATGTACCTGGATAACTTCATCACATTCGGTTCGGCAATTGCAGAACATAAAAACCTTCTAAAGGAGACACTCGCTGCTTTGTGAGGCGGACCTCACCTTGATAAAATCGAAGTGCAGTTTACACAGAGAAGAGATACCATATCTGGGTAACACATTAACCGCAAGTGAGCTGCAGGTAGACGTCAGTAAGGTAGAATGAATTTTACAGCTACCCTTGACAAAATCAGAGGCGGATATTCATTCTTTTCCGGGCCCAACATCGAATTCTAAAAGACTTTCCGAGATTAAGCAACTATTGCAGATCCCTCCGCCAACTTAAAGAGAAGTGACGAAACGTTTGTGGATAGATGAACGTTGCTGCATTCTAAGGATCAAAAATGGTTCTCACAGCATCTCAGATTCTTGAATTACCCAACATTTCCAGAGCAGCAGGACCTTTCATTCTAGATACAGATGTCAGTGACCTCACTGCTGAGACTGTGCAGTCGCTAATTGAAGCTTCCAAAACATGTGTGATAGCTTCTACTAGTATTGGTTTAGACAAGCGTGAAAGCGCCTAAACCCGGTAGGAAGATAATTTTTTGTACAGATCACCACTCCCTCCAGCGATTGAAAAATTTCAAAGATCCCTTGGGCCAAGTAGCTAAATGACAGGCACAAACTTAAGAACTCATTCTTACGTGCCAGTACAGCTGCAGTAAACAAAATGATGACCCTGATACCATGTCTCGGTGGCCTTCGAAAATCACCCCAAAATCCACTTCCTGCCTGCTCCTGTCGGATAGCCAACAGTGTTCCGTCTTACAGGGGAATTATCCCGACATCCAGCTGATCTACCGCCGGCAACAGTCAGGCGCACCAAAACTTACCGAAGAATCTATCACTGCGAAGTGCTTGTAGAACCTATGGTACAGAATATTGCTCATTGACGGCACGCTATACATCTGTTCTACGAACGCAGAACTGCCACCGATAGTGGTTCCACGGTCCTTGGTCGAAGGTGTTATCACCCTTGTTCATCTGGACCTTGGTCATGCGGGTCAGGAAAAAACTGATACGGCGGCGTGACAGAGCTTCTAGTAGCCGGTAATTCATTATGATGTTACCGTATTTTGCCGGCACTGTAATACCTGCCAGCAGATCAAAGGAATGAATACAATATCAGAAGAACTTTCGCGAACAATATCCCTTACGGGATCAAACTGCTAACTGAGGATTGGCCTGGTTAGATCACTTCCGGTAACCAAGAGAGGAAGTCGGTATATCCAAGTTATGGCTAATTTTTTACCAAGTGGTGTGAGGCTGTATCTCTTTCGCAGACTGATGCAATCACCATGGTTCCAGCAATCGCAAACCATTGGATATGTTGGTTCGAAATATCACATCTTCTTCATTATGAAAAAGGATCCTTCGCAAATCATATAATTCATGCCGTTTGACGGTTACTTAGAATAGAGTTAACTGGAACGATGGTGATGGTCTAGCGGAAAGAACCAAACACATGCCGAAGAAAGTTTGCATGCCATTCTTAGACGAGATCTTCTGGATAAATGGGATTTACACCTGACCACCACACTGCTAGCCTACGACGCTCTTGTATATTCGTCGACAGGGTTTCCTCGCTCTGCTACGTTTTTGAAACAAAATTTGCCCCCTCAAAGAAGTGCAGTCACTGTTGGCACCAGAAGAAGCGACTGGAATGAACAAATTTGCCCACTAGCTCCAGCAACGCCTTTCAACAACTTTCCGAACTTCTCACGAAACCCTTCTGTCGGAACAACAATATCAGAAGTCCGTTCACGACAGGGAAGCTCAAGGTTCAAGGTTTGCCCGAGTTGGCCTAGTGCTTCTGTATCGTCCACATTCCACACCAGGGACATCTCATCAATAAACCGTGATAGGGTCTATATGATTTCCTTTACCGTCGCTCACCGAACGTTTACGTGCTTCATGCTCCACAACGGCCGTAATCGAATGTGCCCACCATTTATTACAACCAACCGAAACAATAGCGAACTGCTCAACCAACTGATAACATTTCTCCTCCATCCATAGCTATTGATCAACCGTATATGAAGGTAGTGGCTGAAGGTGACGATGCTATACAAATTCCACCATCCGTCGACACTTAGGACAGTTCTTTCCGAAGATTAGGCAGTTGTAACGGGATTGAAAGCGGATGAACCACGGATGTTTTCCGCGTTATTAATGATCCATTTTTCCTCTTCCTTTCCAGAGCGAACAGTGTAAATACGGAAGAGGAGTAAGGAATCTAATAGTAAGAAACAAAAGAGAACTGTTGAGCAACACAAGTCTTGAGTTCCCCTTAAAATAGATGGAATTGGCAAATATGCTCGTTCTCAGTGCATCATCATCATTCCGTTTGAACACAATGTATATGGACAATTTCATTTAGGGATTTGGGAAAACTGAAAAATTATCAGGATATTGAACTGTTAGCATATACTTGGTCCCCAATTCGAATTATTGTGACCCGAATTTGTTAGGAATTAGTAATACTCTGTTCGGATGTTATATGACGTCGCAATCTGACCATGTGAGTGAGCTTGAGTACTTGCACAAATTACTTATGAGCACGCAGAAGGAGGGTTGCGGGGACGAATGAAGACTGCTTTTGCTGTGGCTGCAGTACGGGAAATCACGGGTCTAGGCCATCCCGTTCAAAATCTATAAAGAAGTTGGAAAGTTTCGGTCTCGTTTACGGTGCGACCAGTAACCCGTTCTTATATGAACAAGAAAACTAGAGACGAACATGGTCCTACCTCACCCATTTGCTATGATTAGTTGACTTCAACTTTTTGACCCCAATGCAAGACCCATTATTTTCTCGTATAAATTTTATCATATAGGCTTGATAAGGAGCCCACTAAAAACATATGTTCACCTACAATCTGTGTTCTGACTGAGGTTAGTGTCAAAAAGGTGTGATACAAACGCACTTGTGATCGACTAAATTACTCCACTTCTCAAACACAGGGTATTACTCACGGATACGCTCAGGCAGACGTCTGGTCGTGCTGCCAACAATGGACCACAGGAGCAAGTAAAATAGTAAGTACGGAAAGAGGTCTAAGAATCCGGCGTTCTGTCCTTAAATCATAGATAGACTAATGGGCTAGATGTCGATCGGGCTTGGAGGTTGGTTGCATAGATAACTTTGTTGATGGCACCTGATCGCCTTCTATGAACAATCTCTGCTAAGGTGACATCTTTAAATGGTGGAGGGATGTACACAAACTTTTCTCAATAATCACCCTATTAGGAAACGCCTCATGTCTTTGCATTAAAGATTCCACAGAATGCTCCGGGTGTCCATTCTGGATGAAGCGAACCGCTTTCTATTTTAGATGTAAATCATCGGGAAGCAAGGGCCCTAGCAGGAACCTTATTGCTACACGGTTCTTCTGGCAGTAGGTTTCCTCATTAAATATGGAAATTCGTTCTTTCTAAAGAATGGTTTCCGTTTCCTGAGAGTGATTACTAAGTTGAACACACGTATTCTAAATAGCTTATCTTTTTTCATTCACTGCACGATGGGTCACTTTTATAAATAAATTCTAGGTTTGTTTTATATTGTAACTTTATTGTTTAAAAACTGATACACCACCAACCATAGTCAAAATCGAGTAAGGGTACATACATTCCGATGGCTTTCGACCAACAGAAGTGAAGACGTAAGTGGATATGCAGCAATATAATGTTCAACCCCGTGATTCAGGCTCGGAAAACTAAGCGTTGAGAGTAACAAATTTGATGCAAGTGTTGCACGACTTTTCTTAATACCTGTACGGTGACTGTTAAAAATTTCTGTTTTCGTTTCACATATACAAACAAGGCGAGCAGCTGACGTCTTATCCAACATTACATGGAGAATAAGGTAACGCACTCAAGTCAGATAAACTGAATATGAAAATAATGTAGCTTTTGATTGGTTTTCTGGCCCTCAAGCCACCAATGAACATAAGATATCCGATAATCCAAATACAGACCAGTTCAGATACCCAACTGTTGAGCTATTGTTTGTTCGGCCACCAATCGAAACAGTGAGAATTCTTTTTTAGGCGGTGAATGTTCGGATTAGTTCGTTCAGCTTTTTCACAATGCCTGTGAAAGAAACCATCCAAACATTAATCGTAAACAATTGATTGAGTCATTTGCACAAGGTGATGACCGTTGGCGGTGTAGTTTATGGGTGATGGTGTTGACTTCCAACTCCACTGTATGCGGTTTGAGTCCTGGAGGGGAAACATAGAGTGCGCTCTGCTGACGAGTCCCAAACACGACGCAACAACCGCCCAGTGTTCATTGTCGGTCATCACAAAGTTTTCCATCGCATTTAAGCGAGACTTCTCGTCTGTTGGACACGTTAATTAACAAGCGCGTCAGAACGAATCGCGCCTGGGATTGTTAACTGGGCTCTAGGGTCAAATGACTTAACCTGGGAGAGGTCACACTGACCTAACTGCGAAAGAAAACCATATGACGTTCCACGTCAACGTCGACGTGGGATAATACCAATGTGAATAATAGACTTTGGAGAATCAATTTGACCGTGACCGTCCACACGAAGACTAAGTCTCCAGGAGCGATTGTAGAATTTGAGTACTGTACCGGACTGTCGTCCAATGGTTGAGTGACTCGTAGGTACGAACCCCAAGTCCGATTCCAGATAAAGAGAAGTAGGTAATCTACGTGTACTATAAGCAGACAAATATGTACAAAAACAAACACCACACCTCAAATAATGGGCCAATCCGGTCTCAACGGTACAAGAATCAAACACAATGCAGGTCAAGGCGCAGAACAAAGCACCTGCGGAGCGGTCATCAAAAGGAATGCAAACTCGGCTTAGAAAAGGGACGATTTAAGGGATAGAAACGTCAATTGCAAGTGCTCGATAAAGAAGCGCAGTCATTGGTCAATGCAAGACACACAAACGGTTCACGGGATCCTATGGAACAAAACAGTCCGCTAAGCAAGTGAAGCGAATGACCAAATATGAAGGTCAACATAAAGAGGATGGGATGAGAATGTACTAGAACGAAAACGTGGATGGGGGAACGGATCCGGGGTAGTTCGTATGTAATGACGCCCGGGAATGGAAAGTTTGGGACAGAGAGTGTTCAAGGACGATAAGGGTAGAGGCCGCACAAATGAGTGGGACCAGGAACACTTGGAGGCGATATGAGAACAATAACAGCAAAGTACAAAGTATGCCGTCGGACTAAATCGGGGCATGATGATGGGCAAATGTCACAGGTCATCTGTGTAATGGGTTACATGGGTGCACAGTTAATCGAACCGAACCGGAGCGAAATCTGTGGCGTGATTAATTTTTTCAATCAAGTCGACACACCTTCTTTTGTGAAAAAGTGCATCAACTTGGTGAAATAGTTATACTAGTCGACAGTTATAGAATATTTGCAATTAAACAAATAACACGAATTTCAGAGTCGAATATCTGATGAGTATACTGCGCTTTATGAGAAAATATAATAACTGTCAAAAATGTCGTTTCGATAAACCTCATTCCATCAAGTGTACGACGGTACAATTGGAAAAGCATTGGCGAAGTGTATGTGGAAAACTCTGACGTATCTGCTCCGGCTTAATTCAAACAAATGTCAAAATGCACCACTAGTTACATGGAGGGTTACATTTTAGTTATAATGAATGGAATAACCGATCGTTGCGTTCTTTAGTACTTTTTTCTAAATGCGTAATTTCTAACCCATCGACCCTGTGCGGTGCAGATGACAATCTATCCATCGGACGGCGCAGTGTGCGCCAGTGAATCTTATTCGTGCGCATGTGAACCCCAGTGCTCAAATCGAATGCGTTTACGTTTGTCCCGTGGAGGAGACACATACGGAATAAATTCGGTGATACCAACAACTTCTAATTTAGTTGCAAATCGACGTAACAATGTACAATCGGAAAAATCAATAATTTTGGATCTTTCAGTTGTATGAGACTTATCAGTTGAAATCCGAGTTACTTACTATTCTGAATCACGAATTCAAAAAACATATACATACGTACGAACTGTTCAGTGAAGGGAACTGTCTGGCTCTATCGAAATTGGAAGAGCACAATCAACGATGTTCGTATTACAAATACATTGAACTGAGCAGGTAGAAACAGTGCGGTGGACAATGTCTGACGCCGTACAGAAAATTGAAAACGCTGCGTCTAGATCTGGCCTCCGTTGAGGCCTCAACTATTCAAACTTGTGGTTAGGAGACTGAACAAAAACTGACAATGAATACAAGTCATTGGTGTGAACGCATTTACATAGGTAAAACTCAGAATGCATTACCAAGTCAAACATGCTTAAAGTAAACGAAAATACAGATATACTGCTAATCCACACTCGAACTTGACTGATTTTTATATGTTACAACCTTATCTGTAACGATGCCTATGCATCTAGTTGCAAATATACCTGTACACTCTAAGGGTTGATTGAAATTGACCCAATAGCTTGATGTTTTCATAAAGCATTGAAGATTAAATATCAAGTGGGAGTGCGGGATATGAGAGTGTATACATCCATCTACCCAGATGAAAATATTTCGAGGTCTTTTCTCATTTTCGAAGGAATGTTTGAGTACATGTACGCAACCAGGCGACATCTAAAATATTCTATTCTCTAAGTAGAGAATATAATTTTCAATAACTTGATTATTGGTCCTCCTCATCTAAAGTCAATCGCGTAGTTAGATATGTATCGATGGATGCCTGTAGGGAGCCTAAATATCATCTCAAATATCAAATCCTAGGTTACTTTATCATAATATTATTTTCTAAGTTAGACGTCTTTGAGATCGCGACGAATAAAATCTCCAAAGGAGGTTCATGACATAAATGGAAAATCGAACAAGGTAGACGAATCCAAAGAAATGCTTGGATAATACGAATAGCAACAGAAAATTCTACTATCTTTTCGTTACTCAAACATGCCTTGTGCAAGTCAAGTTGTCCCAATATCAAGATGGCCTCGGATTATTTCAAGCTGTCACATTGACCTCGCCGGTGATGACAAGCCTCCCAGCGATGTCTGGATGACCACCATGCCGCACCGACTTCTCTACCTCCCGTTGAAATGCGAGGGACGATTGTGGGACGGGCTTCGGTCACACACCCCTCAATTCTCATGGCATACATATCGGTTGTTCATATTGCTAGTACGCGTATGCCTCTATTTTTGTCCCCCTCCGCTGATACCAATGAATCATGTGCGATCAACGCTTGAGCCATTGCCTACCGCTATCGCACGATGCTGCAATGGAATTCATGAAATACACCTCAAGCGGTTGCATTGGGACACCAATAGATCATGCTCGATCGATATCCATATCAGTATCGATCAGATTCACATACAGTTTGTTCGACACCTTCAGATCATAATCCATCTCTGTGACACCACCACAGGAGCACCTTCAAGCACTGGACAATGAAAACGAACATTTTGGCCATATTTTCGGAACGGAATGAGATATCTCTATCAAATTAACTGCAATAGAAATAACGTAACGAGGGATGTCGAAAGATGCCATAATTCTCATAAGAGCTACGGGATTTTATAGGAAAATACAAGTTTAAAAATTCGAATGTTTCCAAAATGCACCATTTGGATTATGGGCTCTGAATTCGATCATCTTTATCGCTGAAATCATATAGTATTACTTAAACACCTTCACACAAAGTTAACCGGGTGAATTTAGGTTAACGTATGACATTCGCAAGCAGTAAGTACAAAGTGTTTTCGAACAATCTTATTGCCATTGTCGCATTTCTCGATTCAGTTTCACCATGGGAACACCACCCTGGTCGTTCTTAGAATAGGGATTACCGAAGCCACCACCAATCAGAAATTGTGAAAATGTTCGATAAGTTAGTGAGTATAAGGGGATCAGAACACCTTTCGGTTATCATAGCTGAACCACAACGCGGTATTTTAGGGTTCTTGCAGTCCACCCAGGGGAAACGATGGAGGTACAGTATCAGTTGTTGAATATCACACATTAGTAAACAAAGGATGAAACAACCCATGCACCTGACGTAATATTACCTAGGCTCACGGATCTGAAAAGGGGGAAGACATTTTCCGGCGCAACGTTTTATGAAGCAGGTTCAAAGTAGAGAAGATTTTTGGACCTATGTCGATGTCTTGGATAAGCATGCAGGCCACCAGAGAAGAGACCAATCAAGTTCTAACTTATGGTCACTGCCCGTATATAGCTAGAAGTGCTCGGTAATGATGAATGGTTCACAGAATCCAGCTACCAAATATTACTTAACCACAGTGAGAACCCTCACTCCTCATTTACTGTCTCTTTGTTTTGTATTATTGCGTTATAGATGACTTGTGCAGGCGACTTCGCCCACATTTCAATCAAAAATGTGTCCACCGTTACAATGGGATAAAAAATGAAATGAAAATAACATGTAACAATGATTAAACTTAAATAGGTGTTCATCTCTAAGTTTAAAATTAGTTCCTTAGGGATCCTCACCGTGTCAGTGAGAATACGAGCCAGATAGGGAACCGTTGAGTTGCGGTAAATGTCTGTGCGGGAGGGCAAGCAGCGAGANTAAATCGGGATTGAGTGGATGACTGAGGTCAGTGAATTTCTTTTGAGCGAAGTTCTCACATGAAGTGATATGCAAATTACACAATTTTGTGATCAGAATGTTTAAAGGAATAAGAGAAACGGCTGATAATCACAAAACCGCGACGTAGAGTAATGAAGTCCTTTCTAAGTAGACCAGGGAAAATAGCGGGCGAACAATAAAGTATGATAGGAAAAGTGGCTGTTTGGTGTATCTTGAACGCTAATTCTTTTCGTCTTCGAAGAGCTTTTAGCCGCAGAGAGTATATTTTGTCAGTGTGAACAAAAGCTGTCTCCATAGGACAGCATAGATTTAAAATTACTTCAGCCTAGGCCTTGTATTATTCTATTGACTAATCAAACTATATACGTAAATGTCTGAAGCGATATATCGAAAAGAAATGTCTTCGCATTTTGATTTTGTTCTTATGCATCGCTGGTATTATTTTACGAAAAGGATCGAGTCAAACAGTACGAATGATCAGGGGCGTGGGCAGCAATCAACACGACATAGTTGAGACAGGCAAACAACTACACCCTCACCTACATGAACATCAGCCTGTCATCGGATGTGATGACTCGAGGTCACAATTCTGGAACGACTGCACACGGACAGGTCACGAGATCGCGATTGATAACTAAAAGGTGGTGGTGCGAGCTGAGAGATAGGGGGGACGATTAACTCTTGAAGCTCTACACTCGGTCAGTTGATTAAACCTACTCGTCGAGACAGACAAACATGAGTCTCACTCGCAAACCTGTGACAACTGGTGGACTTATAGACGAGTAAACATCACACAGGCCCGGAAAGATCTTAATCTCAATATCTCATTGATTTCATTTACGTTTGACAAAGCGTCCCAGTTTGGATTGAAACAATAATCATTTTATAACTCTGTACGCCTAAATTCTCTACCGATATAAATACACTACAAGTGATTCACTACTTTCATTTCAGACTCCTGAAAACTGACAGTCTTTAGGTGACGCATAACATGCACAGATGTCTGACTCGCCGCACCTCCGCTTTCCACACAACTAACCCAAATTATCGTGGCGAAAAGGGAGAATTTTCCAATGAAAAAGTGATCGTTTTATTTAAATGTCCTCATAATTGAGCACTTTCGAGTAAATCATAGATATATGGTGGATCATATTTCCACACATATCTGAGTTTACTGACATCTTGACGGTCTCAACACTACACTACATCCGCAATTATCTCGCAGACAGTTAGCCAGATGGATCCCCCTCAAGTACGACTCCGGACTGATGATGCATGCTTTGCTTCACCCAATGCTTGATCACACTCCAGACACCTGCAACTGGGTTTAGTGCTGGAGAATAAAGCTCAAGTAGCAGCAATATGGCACCGGAATATACAGGCTCATCAAGCACCGCCTCCAAGCCCAAATGACAAGGTGCACTGTCGCATACAACCACCGTATTCCAGGTAAATCATTGAGGACTGAACGCAAAAGGTGAGATTGGTTCAACGGAATCACGATCATTTCGGCTGTTGACGGTAAGCGATGCTTGATCTGCTTCGAACTCACCCTGGTGATCGTGTAGATGGGCCTGACCGCTTTACTCATTCTGATACGATGTTCCGACCAAATGAGCCGTGATTGCCATAACCCCGTCCTCGTCAATCCGCGACTAAGCTAACTGGGGTGGTGTTCTCGAATGCCCTCCCTCGCGGTTCTCTATCAACATTTAGGCAACATCGGATTCGGAACCTTTCTTCCTCCTCTGCTGACCCGAAAATCACACGACCGATAGGGTTCGGTCTGATGGTTCAGCCGCAAAAAGGGACATGGCCTTGGCTCAACTAAACAGAGCGAGAAACCACACCTCGTCTATACCATTTTAAGATAGCTTTGAGAAACTATAATTTTCATTTGCGAAACCGTCATTTGGAATTGAGAAACCATCACTTAGATTTGAGAAAGAAATGCTGTGGTTGGATCCGCTTCCGTTCAGCGCACCTCATTGGTCNTCTTCCCACTCTCTTTCTGTGCTGAAATGAGGCAGACCTCAATCGTGCATCTTGTCGAGTTCTGTGACGGACGTCGAATCGGTGGGGCGGTGACAACCAAGTGGGAGAGCACTCGATATGCACGAAGGATGGCGCACTGTGTCGTGCCCACTATAGCTCTGCCATTGACTCAATAATCAAAGCTGGTCACAGTAACTACGACCAGGGTTTTGGGCTTACGGTGCAATCCGAGCTATGTACGAGAATCAGGGGTCTATTGGAATAACAATATTGGTTCAGTGACAGAGGTTGGAGTTCTTGAGGTGAACATGGGTGAATGAACTGGCTGTCCCTAATGGCCTAGCAACCAAAACCAGTTACACCTTAAGTGTAGCTCACCCATTTCTGGCCCAGCCCACAAAACTGAACGAAACAGAACGCGGTCGATCCGATGCACATTTCGTTACATGGGGCATGCGTAATCAAAGTCTTCGCTTGGNAGGATTGGCGTGTTGTTGCGAAACGCAGTGGAGTGAAGTATAAGACCGCTTACAACTGGATTAATGCCAAGGAACTGCATTACGAACGTCAACCGAAAAGCGGAGGAAGGAGAAAGACTTTAAATGACACGGAGATCGACGAAATAATCAACTGGCTGGAGGAAGATCCCACAATCACATTGGAGTTGTTAAGAATCCGAATTAAAGCGGAGTTTGAGAAGGAGGTTTCACGCACAACAGTTGAAAATTATTTGGATTGCCGACTGATTACAATCAAGAAGCGTCATCTCATTCCATATGGAATGAATAATGTTGATACGAAGGTGATACAAACGTGAGTCCTAAGTAGGCCCAGTGAACTTCGACTGTGCAGCAGGAGTGCCATTAGCACACTGATGGACTGGACGTGACAACAAGAGCATTGCAAAGCGTACCAGCTGGTAATCAAACAGTTTGGTGTTGGGGTGAGACATTCCAAGTGTCACAGATCGCGGAATATGATCAGATCACAGAAAGGGTGGGAAACAATGTACTTCTTTAAGGTCACGGATGAGAGGGACGAAACGATGGAGCAATTGCACTGTATTGTAATATCATGCGATAGCGGTAAGCAATGGCTCAAGCGTTGATCGCACATGACCAAAGCCTGTCCCACAATCGTCCCTCGCATTTGAACGGGAGGTAGAGAAGTCGGTGCGGCATGGTGGTCATCCAGACATCGCTGGGAGGCTTGTCACCACCGGTGAGGTCAATGTGACAGCTTGAAATAATCCGAGGACATCTTGAAATAATGGTCAACCAACTTGAAATGATTACCGAATATCTTGAAATAATCCGAGGACATCTTAATATGACATTGGGACAACTTGACTAGCAAAAGTGATAGTTTTTCCATTTCGCCTGTTCGGCGAGATTGGCAATTTTCTCGGAAACGTCTCATCACCAACCGAGTTGATATTGTCAGCGCTCGTGAAATGGGAGTGTTCTGCTTGTACTCCTTGGGACAGCAGAAATATTTCAGTGAAGCACAAGACACCACTTCACAACCATTGACGATATCACCTCGGCTGGTGACGAAATTGTCGAAGGGAAAATTATCATGCTCAAGTCAGGGAATCGCTTTATACACCTCAAGGGTTGGATGCCAGGCAACTGCATAACTACAGTGTGTCAACAAGTAACTGAGAAATATAGTAGAACAATTAATAGAAGTGAAATGGAAAGCTATATGAAAAAATCAATAACATTCAAGGATATTTATCATTGGTTCAGTTTAGCATTTTGAATGGATTTTCTGCAAGGGGTTCATAGTTTATAAGGAATCTGGCGACATACGGTACTATTAGGTGTCAGTGCACGCCTTTATAAGTTTCTGACTGGAATGGGTGGATGAATTATAAGGGCAATGACTAAGAGCAGGATAAGGAGGATGGAAAATGTCAGATAAAATTTTTTTGTAGAATGTTTTACGGGACTAATGGTGGTGTTCCACCACATGCTGTACCAGATCGTCCCGTGATATAATACCACATACCGACAAGAACTTGAGGGATCGGGAAAGATAACAGGGAATCCACAAAGCCGGTGGAGCAAAATGCAAATGACTTATGAGATGATTTGGGATAAAAAGTGATTTAAGACGTAAAGCATACACGATTTCATTGCCGCGGGATTCTCGTATCTGCAGGAAAAAGAGTTATTCGATTAGTGAATCGAAAATTTCTTACCGTGGAATAAAGCACTGGTCGTTCTCATTTTATTAACATGCATGATTTCTTTGATGAATCATAATTTTGACTGATTTCTGTTCCTTTTGGTAAATATGACAGAGAATACTTTAGTTCTACCAAGAATGACCGAGCTAGAACAATCTGATTCGNCCCCCCCCCCCCCCCGCCCCGCCCCAATCCCCTCGAAATCCCATTGCAACCTCCATAATTGGTTTCAAATAACCAATAAATAAGGTAGCTAAACGAAGTTAGCACTGGAGAACATTTTTGAAAGTGAGTTCTAACGAGTTACTTTTTCCGGCTTGACTCATCATTGGCTCCTTTCAAAAATTTCAGTAATCGATATTGACTTGTATTTTCTCTCTCATTCACCCTGTCCGTGCTGAAGGGCAATCAAGAAATAAAGGAAATCTATTTTTTATCATTGGTGACAGACTGATTAGTGGGTTTCTCTACACACCGTTTCCTTGTTTGCTACGCACAACAAAGATCTGAACGGTTGAAACAAAATTTTCAGTCAAATGGTCAGTAAATAGTATCAGAGGTTATTCCTCTCCGAAATATTTCACTGAAATCTGGCCATAAAGTCGACCCACCTGATGCGAGGTCAAATCCAGTTCCACAAATGTTTAACTTCTAACATCGCACGTGGGTTTGATTTGTGCACTCCACGTCTGATCTAGAATCAGCACTAGATATCCGCCCTATACCGTAGAAGTAGAAGTGAGGAAATTCACATGTACTGAATAAAACAAAACTGCAAACTGGTTTCTTATTGGTTGCACTTAAAAATATATCATTAATGAGGACTCAGATTTCCCTTTTCCATGTCCGGTACAGGAATATCAAACACAGGTAATGAAGTTCACAAACTGCTTTTGCTCAAACAGAAAAAAAACTTGGCGTATTCCTCATCAGAACAAACAATAGTACCGGCACTGAATGCAAATGCACGCTGCCTGAATTCAACGACTCTATGCCAATTAGGAAAAGGTATAACTTAAAAATGGCTAACTTGAACACAACCCGCCTGAAGGAAATCTCCGCCTTAAATTTAACGAACCAATGCAATTAAAAGAAACCTGCAAAGCAATACTCACTAGCTGTAGGGTACGGAACACAGCGAATAATGAAATATTTGGTTTTAATTGTAGTAAGATCCGACATTCACATCTTTTTCGGGTGGCAACAGGGAAACAGATCGGCCATGGCGTAGTGGAACAACAAACTTCACACCAGTTTCATATAACTGACTATGAAGCTACTCCCCCCTCCCCCCCCCGCTCCTCCAGCTAAAATGACCAATTCCATCCTTGCTCAATTTTTAATAATTCACTTGTGCTAGACAGCCTTTGTTTATCTTAGATAATCAAAAATAAAATGAGAACATTTTGGTGAATTATCAAATCCATTGTTGCTGGAAACGTCTCGTCGAAAAAGATACAGCAACCTACCTCATTATCACAAAAACAATTATGGATAGTAAAAAGGTAGCATAAGATATCCGTTCGGGGAATATCATTAACAGGTTTTCGAAGCCCGTCTAATGTCATGCGATAATGAATTTCTTTCAAATACGCATCCCGCTAAACCCTTTTTATGTGACGAAGAACGTCGTACTTTCAAATATGTTACTGTGGCTCTGTGCACATTCACTGGACATGGAAACCAACTAGTGTATACGATTGTTTTGGTATAAAATGTTATCCGGTGAATAAATTAGACAGAACTGGCAACTATCAACTGATCGTCTAATGAAGACAAATGCGAAACCTTCGCTTCACTCACAATGTGTCAATTTATCTTGTTTGTGGATGGCTTGATTTGAAGCAGAATGTGATCACCTAGTTGGCTATTTCTCCATTCGAGTTTCAGGAAGCCCATGACTAGAACACAAAGGAATACGTTTGTGCTTCTCCTTCTCGATTCCTCTCAGCGGAATGCTGAACTTGTTAAATTTACACCCATCTGTTTGTTCGTGGTTGTCTAGAGGATTGGTTTACGCACTTTGCACCGATCAGTCCCGTTTCCACCAGTGGGTATGACACAGATACCTGAATGTAGAATAATGAAAATTACGCACCATGCGATACATTTCCAACGTTGAAAAAATAATGCGCAGCGCGCGCTTCATCACGACGAGACTGCACCTTAACGTGGTGCGATGGATTGCATGTTTCCATGCCACTGTGAATTCCACGGACCGGTTACACAACAGTAGATCCATGGGTGCCTAAAAGATCAATGGGTAGATGCCAGACAAAGATCAGACTCAAAAGACCAGCTTATTGGGCCTCTTTGACCATCCTTTTTATTTCCTGGATAGGTCAGTTCAGTAAATAACTTCAGGGAGAAGCATCTTACCAGTCGAAAAGGTCCCGTTAGATGAAAATGTTAGCGGGATTCTTGGGGCTTCCTCCCGACTCTTCATTGGACAGCTACCGCCCGCACAAGCTGGGCAGCCTCTAGCCAAGAAGGTGCTGTCTCATCCATATTCCGCTTGTCTCATTAAGTGAACGAAACACAGCACCGATTTCGAACAGCGAACCGTCAATCGGTGCACTAACTAAGTACATTTTAAACCGTAACCCAAAGGCTTTGTGTACCAGGTTTCTAGAATCTCCCACACGGGTGCTTCGGCCAAGCTACCATGTTAGATCTGCTCCCCATTCCGTCGTCGGTGTTAGCTACTGGGAATTAAGTCAATATCCAAAACAAAACCAAGCTTTCCGCAAAGCCTATTCATACCGAATATCGGTGTGATTCTATTTACATATCTGATTTCGCGAGCGGCGCTGTGTATTTCTGACTTGATTTCGGCCATTCTAATTAATTCCTTAGAAAAGTGATGGGATGATTACATTTATTGTCATGACCGGATTTAACGCAAAAACAGGGTGCACATCCAGTGGGTAAATCGGCAAAAGGAAGCAATGCACATACGAGTTTGATCCGATATTTTACTTTGCATTCCAATAAAATTCGTAAGAGTGAGAGAAAGTGATGTATTTGTGCTTGGGAAATCGTTTGTGCAGTAGAAATCACCTGTGATCCTTACCAGAAGGCTAAATTCCGCGCCACTGAATTTCACATTTCTCTTTTCTTTTATATTTTCATGAAACAATAACTAAAAATTAAATCAACAATCCCAAATAAAGTGAACTATAGACATTTGAGTGAAAATCAAATTTCTGGTTCTGTTGTGAAAGTGTATTAAGTATTTATCACTAAGTGGATCGCATAGAATTATGGACCTGATTTACATACCTGTTCAACACCAAGTTTTGATAAATCGGCCTGAGTAATTGGTGTGGATTCGATCGACGAACTCCGTTATTATAAAGTTATTACATTCAAAAATTGAATGGTCAGAATGCACCATCTCGTTCAGAGGCTGACTGATATTGTCCAATCACCAGTTTACACACACTAAGAAAAATGATTTTCTAGAGCCCGTTTGTTCGAATTAAAAAACTTGCATACTTTCGCATCAAATGGCATTCACAGAGTCATTGGGGTCCAACATTAGTTCCAACATTAATTTACTCTGACGTTCTGCCATCATCTTTCTACTGCTGTCAGGATCAGCTATCGGTAAAGAACCACTGTGTGATACGTTTGAATGGGAAAGATTCAGGTCGACATATTCTCAAGAGCCAACAGTTGGTGGTTATTGCGGTTCTTCCTTGGTTTAGGCTTTGTCCGTTATGGATCCGTCAGTTCCTTTAAGAATTCTGCCGTGTTTACCTCAGCGATTCTCTTTAACGCAGCTTGGGCAATTTTTTGGCCGTAAAATGAAAGCATCTATTATAGGCTATGAAGACTTAAGCTTTATGAAGCGTCTGCGTTCGGTAGAATAAGGAGGAGGTATTGTGATCAATCAATAATTTCATAAGTTAAACTGTAATCGGCCTGTATTTTCTTCGAATTACTCAAACTGAGCCCCAACATGAACCAGATCGGAACCCGCCAATTTAGCACATTCCAAGATTGCCTTACATTGTACCGCACACATATTATCTTTGCAGTGACTACCTAAGACCGTAATCAGGGAAAACCCAGTAAGAGATTTCCCCGAAATCGTTATTCATATATAAGTTGTATCAAAAAATGATTGTGAGGCTTAAAAAGTACAACTGTACAAATAAATGAGTCTTCTCCTCGCTAATAAACGATCAAATAATCAAGTGAAACACAACGTAAGGTTTGGTGAAGGTGCAATGGATCAAGGTACAATGAGTTATCACAGATAACTTTAAGAGTTAATAAAAAGAGTTTCATTTGAAAAGATGTAGTGTTTCAAGCAGTAGCCGATTAAGGCGGTAGAAAAGGAGTTTCTCTGTTCTGAAGACATCTTTGCATGTGCGATATAATGGTTGATAAACTATAGTAATCAGTCTGAGGAATTCGAATGAAGCGTGAGAATGAAAGACAGTAATAGGCACCAGTGTTGAAGAGTCCACCGTCTTCCGGTTGATGGACATGGTATTTTGGAAGGACGACTATCGGGTATGGTGGTCTGGACAGATCCCGAAGGACAATTGTTCTGTGGAGGTGGCAGGAAAAAAATGTTAGAGTTAATCCGGTAATCTGTAAAGTGTAAATACAACATTATGCTAGTTCAGTTTTTAATTCATTTAGAGAAAATGTAATCTTTCTAATTCTTGATTACGCATCTTAAATGATGGACAACCACAATTCCGACGAGCTCTTGATCATTCGTGATAAGCAGTAGCTTAAGAGCTGAAAATTAGAGCAGGAAACGAAGTGAGACAACACTACAATAGGCCTGGCACTGAATTAGAACGCAGCAAAGATAATAACCATGAAAGTTGGGAGAAGGTGACGAAGTTCAAGCCTCGGACGAGTGGCTCAGGGGTAATACTTTGAAGTCTGAAACTGAAAGTTCACGGTTCGAGTCCTAACAGGGACGCAAAACGTACGCACAGCTGACGATCCCAAACGGAACGAAACAGCCGTCCAGTGCTTTTTTCGTTCATCTCAAACATTTCCATCAAATTTGAATACCATTGATTGTTTCATAAGTTAGTTTCTTTTATACATACATCCCTTGAGAATTTCCACATTTGATGACATGTGCCATAAGCCAATGGAATGAGTCATCAGCGGGGATCAATAGACTACCTTTATTTATTTAGAGTATCAAGCTTGGATTAGCCCATTCGATGGTTCAGAGGCACCAGGCACTCTTGATGGTCTTAGGTGTGGGTTTCACTCCTTGGGAGATCGTTAATTCCCCACGAGATAATGCATTCAAATGAGATGGAAATGTTTGTGATAAAAAACAAAGAGCACTGAACAGCTGTATCGTCCTGTTTGGGACTCATCAGCAGTGCGTACTTTTGTGTCCCTGTCAGGACTTGAACCGTGATCAGTCGGGTCGGGACTTCAAACCCTTACCCCTGAGCTACATGGCCGATGGTCATCACCTTGTGCGAATGGCGAAAACAAGTTGTTTGGATTACTGAATACAGAACTGCTTGATGAACACCGAAATACATGACAATTATGTTTCTGTCAGGCGGATCTTTTTACGTTTGGAAAGCGGCGTGTTATACACTCCAGCTTATGGTGCCTGCATTCAAGGATGCAGGCCACTGTTTTGAATTATTATGAACTTCTGCTCATTTGAAACACCCAACTAGTTGTAAAGCAGAATGATATCTGCGAGTGAGAGGCGGAGGTAGTATATTCTGCTGTCTAAGACGAATTCCTAATGCTGAGAGGCTTTATTTCAGTGATAACTCCCCCCTGTACATACATAAGAAAACGAGTGAGTACACAATATATGCAGATAGACATTTAAGGGATTTGCTAAGTTGCAAACGTGTCAGTGAACTGAAAGAATGAGTTTCATATAGAAATATGTTACCAACAAGAACATCATCATCACCATCATCCAAGTCATCATCGTCATCATCGCTGGTGTCATTACTATTGTGTCCAGCTACAATGTTGAGAAAATGACCAGTTAGGGTTTCTAGTGTTAATCGCTAAATGCTCGCTGTCTTTCGTTTTTTATCAGAGATGTATGATAAATCGTAGCCCATTTTTATTGCGAAAAGACATCACCTTTTCCCAACCCCTAATAAATTGAAACCTATAATTTAACGAAGAATTATGATGTAATTGGACAAATATATTTCGTGATTCAAGAAAATGTGATTCAATTACCACCATAAATAAATTACGTGACTTACTCCACAGATGCTGCTGCATGCCGGACATTGCAATTTGCCTGTGACGTAAGCTATTTTGCTGACAGTATCTATGTGAATAGAACCCCCATGCACGGGACAGTTGAACTGTTTCGGGCCCATATATACGACCAGACCACGGCCACTGTTACATTCAAACTGGAATCGGGAACGAGAGCAACTCTTCAGATGGGTGTAGTGTAGTACTCAATCGCCGGCACTGGGCAGCATCCGGTATTTGAGTCCCATAGGAAAACATGAGAACAAAAACGATGAATTACCTTGTGACAAGATCCACCGATCGGTGAGAGTTCGTATAGCAAATTACACTGGTGAGATGCCCAAATTTTGCTGGGGTCGTGGTTGAAACATTTCGCGTTCGAACCAAATCCCTGCAGGAAGCGATTGATTGCTTTATCTGCATATACAGCCGGACAACAGAAGTGTTTAGCACGGATTAAAAGGAATGTTTCAGATAGGACAGCTAAAGTCTAGAGGAAACTTGAGGGAAATGGTATAAAACAACGAACAAGAAGAAATTATTTCCCTTGAAAATTTCAGACTATCAGCATTTCGCTTACTAGGGTTCTATTATTGCAATTTTAGAGAAAAACGGGTAGGGCGAATCGGCCTGGCCTTATAAACTTGCAAATTTCAAGCAATCTAAACTCCATTCTTCTATTATGCAATGCTAATGACGAGGAATACAATTAGAAATGTAAACTTGGCAACAGATTTCACGCTGCACTACATCAGAATGAGTGAGTAAACAGAAAGTGACAAAGATATAATTCCAACTTGGAGAAACGAAAGGTGCTCATACAATTCCCAATGATCTGATGAGATTGATCCACAGCATGCTTTCAAGGCTGCGCTCATGGTAGTCTTGCTGATAAATTATATCCCACTAGTTGTAAACAAAATTAGATGGCAAAATGAATGAAAGCATAAGATATGACAAAAGACTGACAACACCATTGCTACCGCTGTCCGGTGTCTGTAATCCATCAGTGACAGCGTTCGTTTGAGCCCACCTTGGAAAATGAAACTTATGCTGGCCTTGTTAATTGAAATCGGCAGTGTGCCTTCACTGAATGCGATGGAAAAATAAACTAATAGAGTACCGTGGACCGAAAAAAGAGTGTGTATTGTTTCTGTGGTTCAATAACGAGATACCAATCTTTGCTGCGATCGAAGAGAGAAGACAAAAATCCAGCCTAGATTAAGATGAAATGTACCAGTTGCATGCACCAACAAGCCCAGAATATAAATTCCATTACGCTTCTCACAGAGGCACAATTACGCTTTTTAATGTGGAGTGGAATGCTTATAGAGCTATCAAGACAGCTAGGATGATAAGCATAGGTTTATTGGCTTAAAGTAGCCACATCATTGCCAGCCAGTGCTGTAGATAACGTCATTGGGTTATTACCATCAACCACTTTTCCGTAACGCGCTCAGTCTTAGACATGTATTATTTGTCGATCTCTAGTAGCTAATTAAAAATGGGGAGGAATTAGCCCTCTGGGTTCTGAGTTATAGGATAATTTTACAGTCATTTGTTGAACATGTATCATCATACAATTACTTACGCAAATGCATTCATTATCGCTCATCATGTTACATCGCTTGCATGCATGCGTTGCAGATAAGATGCCAGTAATTGTTTCTACAAGCAGGCATACAGATGCTTGTAGGAACATGCCTTATGTAGATTAGAAGCAGCCATCGTCCTTTATTAGATTTTATTACCACAAGGCAGTGGCAGAACGGCGTTGATAAGGGTAAACAAGATCACACAGCACGATAAATCTAATCTATAAAAGTTGGCCAGTATTTTCACAAGCGTCTCCTCATTATTGGTCACCAGCCCGAAACTCCCTTAGTTTCTTCAGTAGTTATCATAATTAATCTTTTGATTTACTCTCGGATGCCGTGAAAGTCCACCAATCACTCCTTTGAGTGCAAAATGGGCCCAAAATACACCACTCACAGATGTGGGTAGTACCTTAGAGCAACAGAATCAGGCAACTAACAACACACATACACTCATCGTTTGAAGTGGATTAGTATTACCTCATTTTTGGATGAGGTAACAAATGAAAAAAGTAGTTCAGGAATCCCAACTGGTCGATAACCACGCATTGTCCCGTGTTTCATAGGTGCGGGCGGGAGAATGTGCGAAGAAATATGCCATCCGCAAGAATCATTGCAATGTACAATGATTCCTCCTCCTTTACTCACAATATGAGTAACGAGTAGCATTAATCATAGCCAACACGTTAAAAGAGCCCAGAGGTCGAGCTGTGAGATTTGTCTTATCCCCCTCCGTTGCCTTATTTACAAATGTTGACTGTGTTCACTTACTGGAAATAATACCAGATGCGAATACCCATTTTGCGGCCTTGTAATATTTATCGTGCCAACTTAGACGACATGTTATTGTTGAAGAGAATGGGAAACAAGTACGTCATGACGTCTAAAATACCGAAATAAAGTTTCTGTTGTTAACACTGCAGGCAATTGGCGTTTCCTAGGTGCCGAAAAGAGGAGTACATGTGAACAATGATCCTTAATAAATAAAAATGCGACAGACGTCTGTTTTGTGATTAAGGAGTGGTTTTTTGGTGTTGACCGGAAATTCAGAATCGGAAAATCCTTTTTCTATTTCAATTACAAACCTTCAAATTGGGAATCCTCCGGATGATCACAGAATGTACTTGGTTCGTTTCCATCCATCAGGCTAGGCTGCAATAGAAACAATTTATTACAAACATTGATAAAACGTGTAGCTTCGTCACATTTTTACAATACTTAGATTGGTTCATCAAATTTGAATCCTAATTGGCTTATCTAGAGATATAGGTTCAATCTCGAGTTGAGAACCTGAATTATGACGAATCAGTCTATTCCTGACTGGTATAAACTTACGCTTGTTGGACCCCAGGGCATGCCCGTCTTTATATCAGCTAACGGATGCCGAAATCAGTACGCAACCGATAAAAGTGGTGGAAAGTAATGTTTTGCCACTCAGAAGCGCATCGTAGCAAATCTGTCTAGGAACATGTCAGCAACCAGTCCTGCTTCAACAAGCATATGAATAAAAGATGCGTATCGTTCACAAACTTTTATCTGTAGCCGTCCAAACAGGCAGTAAGACTTCTTCCACTACCTGAAACTGATGTCCGTTTTCATATATTTGGCTTCCATTTGTGTTCAGAAGATTTCTCCTAGGGTTAAAATACGAACTGAGGGCAAAGTCATTGAGTATATTATAATTTCGGTATAAAAGTCACGATCATGATATGATGAATGCATGTAGAAAAAATGACCGGTTTAAGAACAAGTGATTCCCAAATGACTATGTTTAAACAAAAACCCACAAGTGACGAAGTGTTCGGTTGAGATATGGAGGTCTATGCATCGACCAGAATAGCCCTTTTTGTCTTTCCTCAGGGAGAGAGTCAACCACCACCGAAGGCACTGAAATTGAGGTCTTGTATTCTTTGATCAGCTCATGCCAAAGTTACAGAAAGCCAGCAGGGTAAATTCATTGAGGCTCCTAGTTGTGCTGCACTAGTGCCTCTTTATAGATTCATCTAGATAACTGCCTGAGGGCAGGTCTTATTTCTAATCGTCAGGCGTCTACATCGTTGACCAAATTATTCTTTTTTAGTCGGTATTGTGGGCATAGTCAGTATAGTTGGCATGTTGAATGTTCATTTTCGAACAATCAACCTTCCCGCTGTTTCCTCCTGTTTCCTTTTGATTTATCGTGGGTAAAACTGTTTTCACGTTGAATAATGGCTTCACAGGGAATATGACGGGCTATATAGCACCGCATTAGCTAGTCGTGACTTGTTTTATTTACTTGAAAACTATAAGTAATTTCAATCAAAATTCGGTATTGTGCCGGTCAAGGTTGATGTACTAAACGCGATGTAAAAAACTCGATGAGTCTATTATATATTTCGCACCCACTTTTGAATTATTTGCTCCCATTTCTGCCCAACAGTGAACTGACTCCGTAAATCTGGATTAGTTTTCTGTATCCTACCTTCGTTTGTTAGACGTTTTGTTTTTCATTTTTACTTCCTTTTACTGAATATACAGATATACAATTTTCAGAAAGGGAAGTGCATCCAATCCAAGGGATGCCGTACAACAAATAATGAGGAAAGTCAGGCGGTATCGATCGAGGGATTCGAACAAAAGTTCTCCGGGTTGGTAATTTGGTGACGTTAGCGCCCGGCCATCACCACCCGGTGAGGAGGGTACTGAGTAGTATATGACAAAAATAAACCAGAGGTAGCATCAGTAATTAATAGATCACGTCTTGGGTAGAAGGTGATCTATGTTCAGTAGGTAATTCGTAGATGATGATTTTTATGTGTTGAAAGAGGTGGTGTACTCGGTCAAATGTTCCCCGGTGAACCGAAGCTGATTGGAATGGAACAACAAAGAGAATAGAAGAAACTAAAATCATACAGAGCCAAACGCTGTTTTTTGTTTCACTTACACTCCAATATGGACAGAAGTCCGTCAAGTAGTCCGATCCACCGTAATACGGTAGATCTGCCGTCGACACACCAGGAAGCGAATCAAAATATTGATACTTTTCTGGCAGTTTCTGCTTCGTGCGCACCAGATTGCACACGCCAAACGCATTAACAAAGGTTAAACAGGTTGTCTCAGCCGACATTGAACGATTGCACCAAGGTTGTATTGATTGTCCGCTGCATGTGTGAGCAAATTTGAAGCACTGATTGTAATAGAACTATGGCAAATAGGAGATACGAGAACGAAGTTCACTAATACTATGTTAACCTCACTTGGAGTTATTTGTTGAAAACACGATGAAATTTCTCCGTGGCTTCAAACAGTAAGTAACGGTATCAAATATTAACCCGGCAATGAATGATTTCAATGTGTTACTGTAACTTATGGGTAAATTGTCTGCACCACTGCCAGGAATGTGTATCCAATGGCGGAAAAACGGTTGATGTGAAATGACTCCGTGATTTATAGGATTAGGCAATTTTTCGAAATTCGTTGATACAGCCTTTATCAATAATAGTTGACAATGAGTCCGCATTTCTTTTGTCACGAATCTAAGAGTCAGCCTCAAAATATTGAGCGTCAAACAGACCGTGCGTGTCGATTTTTATGTGTTCGCGATTTCTGATTTGCATGGATGGATCCTGAGATTCTGTCCTACTCATACGTGCAAGTTGGAGGCCGGACCACTGAAGGTCAACAAGGCATTGTAATTTTGAGAATATTTATCCTTTAGTGTTGGCAATACCATCCAGCAATGCACCATTCAGACTAAAGCAAAGCGTAGGACATAAATTTAGTAAACGAATTTGGCACGTAATGCAACCATCGATAAACCCCGGTCTTGAAAACAGCGGACTGCGCTTAAGTATTTGTGCATGTTATTGTAGGAGGCATTTATTTGAACTAAGCACTGTAAAATGCGTACGGGTATGGTTGTTAACCCAGAACAGACCTCTTTTTAATAAATCTGTATGAAACCCACGGTCGTTTAGTTGGCCTAAAATCCGTTTCGACGTGTTGTCTGTGCATATCCAAAATTAATAAACTCAATCAGACTGATCATCAGCATTCTGTCTATTTTAGGCTGTGCACGCAGCAAGGCAGGGAGAAAAAAAATTTTCTTTTGTTTTACTCCCTTTCACTGAATTTACAATATGTTTTTCTGGAGGGTGGAACTGGCTATCAAAGGGTCTCCTATACAATACTCAGAGAATGGGGAAGTCACGGGTTGATGATGGTGTTCATGATACGATTCCAGCACACCTCTTCTGGAGCGATAACTTCGTGACCGTCACCGACGACGCGTGAGTGGAAATAAACAAAAATGTATCTCTACCGCCCCCTCGACTTTCGGATCAGTTTTACGTGTGCCAAAAATGCAACTGCATAGTGAGGCTACTGTCGTTGCTGAGGGAACAGTGTAGGCCGACAATGCGTGATTAATAACCTTGAGCACACAGCTGCGTGACTCGCGCTCTGCGATAAATGACACTAACCGGCATCCTCTGTTCATCCAGTCAACTATGTCCTCGGGAAGCGCAATACTCGAGATTTTCTCTTATTACTGCTCATCCGCAGGACTTATGTATCGTGTTTTGAACTGCGAAACCTCGCTTGATGGGCGTGTGCTTGTTTTACCAATGTGCTAAAGAAGAAGCCAAATAAGGGTGATCAAGATTACCAATTCAACATTATTCAGATGTCGTTTCGAATGACAAAGATTTGGTAAACTTTGACCGAGAACAACAAACGGAGACGCGGTTTGCCCTCTTCAATAGAAACTGAAAGTTTCGTACTAAATTAGGTATTGGAGAATATTCATAAATATTTAATTTACCAACCGCAACTTAAAGGTTTCGGATAAAAGCATCACGTAATTAGAAAGGATGGATTTCATTTGGCATAAAAGTGGCCCTCGATGAAACCGTGGTTTTGGTTTGATGTAAGAATAGGGTGCTGCTTGAGAAACAGCAATCGTGCGTGTATTTGCCACGGTCTTATGGCGTAAGTATTATTTTTTACTTTGGTGTGTTCAATGAGAATAATGTGGGACTCTCCAAGTCGGAAGTTCCGTTTGCGTCGAAATGAACAGATCAAACGGGTTTAGTTTCCTATTTTTGGCTTCGTGAATGCGTAACTTCGTGTAAAAAAGCTCGTTGACTGTGCGTGGCACACCTGTTGTCTTCCTTGTTTGAACGCACAACTAGCTCTGTAAAATGTTATTCGTACGCATGAGTATTTCTAAGCTCAAATCACGCGTGCGAACATCAGTCTGGTCACAGACGAATTCAAAATCAATTCTATGCGATCTCACAGTCCTTTAATAGTAACCATTTGACTCAAACTTCAAATGCACTGGCGACAAACGCAAAAATCGATAAACTCTAATCCTCTACTCCTCAGATGGCGTCATGTAAAACGTGCTTTACTTCCGATGGTAAAAAGAACATGTTCAAAGGACCACATACGTGAAAATTGTTTGGTAACAGTATTCGTTCGACTGTACAGACTAATAAACTAATCGGGCTGACACAATCAGCGTACTCGGGGAGGGAATGGCAAATGCTTTGTCATCGAACCAATCATGAGATTCTGGCATACACCACCGATGTACAAATGTATGGGGAGGAACGTGTGTACATAAAGTAAAAACGAACTTACGCTGCTGCTTTTGTCTTCATATATTCGTAGCAACTTTTGAGCACGAATTCGCAACCCGCATTCTGACCCCATCGAAAATCACCAGCTTTTGACATATCTACAGTGTACCAACTAAAAGGCACAGTTAATAATATACGGTTAGGCTGTCCCTATCAATTGGCGGACACTCAGTTAATATTTGTTTCATTCAAATGCATGTTGGAACACAATCTCAACAGTTACAGTGAGAATATCTGACCAACAAAAGGAACACGGATTTTCTTCACATTTGTGTATCCCGAATACGGTGTTAATCGAACAAGCAATGTGATCTACGAACCAGGGTCGGTTACCACAGCCTGTTTAAACTTATTCCAGTGTGGATTTTTATTCTACATCTGTCCACGATTATGCACGTGATCAAGTCAGTCAGCCGCAGAGGGCAATACACTCTTTTGGTGGCCAACGCAAAGGTCAAATAACTCGGGTAAAAGGTCATGTCTATATTTAGGTTGAAAAAATAGGTCAATCGACAAAGATAAAGCATGACAAGATCTTGAAGAACTTTTCCCTTTTAATTCGAATGATAAACCCTATGCGGTTTACAATAGTTCAGTATAGTTTTAGGATATTACGATATGAATTTGACATATCTGGTACTGCGTAGAAAGTATCTTGCGGAGTTCAACGAGAAGCATCTTTATCAGAGAGGCTTTTTTTCAAAACTTTGCCATGACGATTGTGTACGAGGTTAACGTGATTCACCAGATGGAGAACACTGCTGAGTAATTGAGTGGTGATGCACTTGCTCTTTTGTCCTGGCGAAACTGTATCGAACGGCAAAAAATGATCACAACCCGTAAGGCCATCCCTCACCCTGGTTCGACAGGAAATCTGGCGAGGGAAATCAACAGGTTTGTTTTCAATTCGTAGGGTAATCCCATAGACAACATGGAAAACGGTGCTGGAGAAGAAGTCTATTATCCATATATCGCATTAGACGGGTACACATCTAAGATTATCACCACATTAGAGATATATGCCCATACCCGTATTTAGAACACAAATTCAGGCGAACAGTTGTTGTCAATAGCACATAATGATGCCGTTATAATTTATATGAAGGGGGAAAATCTAGGGGTTGGGAGGAGAACAATAAAATGTGAGAGATCGTTCACTGCGTGTATACGTGTGTGTGTGTGTGTTGCACACCGCATTCTCAGTTATGTCACAATGGTCGTGCGACCCAGTTCTGAGTGATCGGCGTTGCTGTGTGCAAATGTTTGTGTGAGCGAACAGGGGCNGGGGGGGGGGGGGGGGGGGAGGGGTGGGTTCACGAACCCAGGGGAGATAGAGAGCTTGGATAAGACGTTTTTGGGCCCATAGTTCGGGGGTCAAATGCTTAATGTAGACGGCCTCGGCTATGGCCAACGTACGCATTCTAACATATTTGGACCGGTTCGGGTGGAGGGGGTCCTGATAAATAACGCGGAATGAATCACTTGGGTTAATACCAAGTGAGCTAGAATCGCACTTGTGATAGATCCGAAATCACCTCCGGACGCACAGATCTGAGAATGCGGTGTGCAACACACACACACACACACACACACGTATACACGAAGTGAACGATTCATCCCATTTTATTGTTCTCTCGCAACCCCTAGGTTTTTTCCCCTTATATAAACTGAAACGGCATGATTGAGTTATTGAAAACAATCGTTCGCCTGAAATTGGGTTCTAAACATTAAGGATATCTGATTGGCCGATCGTAGTTCAGATCATGACGATTATAGAGGCGAACAAGCGGAACAAGCGAATGTCACAAAGCTAGCGCTAGTTAATTCTGGCTGTGAGAGGACAAGGGTCAAATGAACTAACGACAACGAAATGAAAATATTGGGAGTGCGGTTTGGTGTTACGTAAGATAGACAATAGAAGCTATGCCATGCATAACATGTGATTTAATCAGGAAGGAACAGTGGGGAGAAAGAAAAGGTAATTAACTGTTACCACTGTGTTAAATGAAACTGAGTCGGGTGGGTGTTTGTGAGCAATAGGGTTGATGCTCTCCGCTTTATGTGCGATCAATCCGCAGTCTGGACCAGTGTAACATCGTCTGGACAAGCTTCTTTAGCTTGGAGAGTTCGAGATGTAAAATGCGGAGTACAATCACCTCAGGTGTAGTTAAAAGATGTGTTCTCCGGGGTACAGAGTGAATTATTTTGACGGCATCCAATTTGGTCATAATCTGTCCGCAATCGACGAGGTGACCGCGAACCGAACTGCGAGTAGATCTAGCCGTTCCTTTGTAGAGTGCCAAAGAGCAGAACACAGAAGCAGGTTTTGATAATCGTCCGGTAGTGTGTCCAATATATTTCACCTTGCGTGGTAGTAAAAACAACTCCCAGTTGTCGACTCACAAATTTAGGGGTTCCCTGTAGACGCAAGCTATCTTTACCATTACACGTCAAACACATTAGGAGGTGAACCAGTGGAATAATCCATAGTCAACTTTCCCTAATTCACAATTAAGCAATATGCTGAATTGATTGAAACTTGCAAAAAAACGAATCATGTGGAGGTGGGATCTGTTCGTTTATCCAAATGAAATATCAATTTTCATTTGATCATTGAAAGTGAGCCGTCCTTACTGGTTATAGTAGATGTTCAAATCATCGTTCTTCGCTCTGAATTCTCCGATCCCTCCTCTACATTTAATTGACAAGAAAACTTCATGGTCACTTAAAGACCGTGAGACCCGTGGCTTTTGAGCGTAAACAGCAGACTTTAGTCGGCTGCCCAAGGAATCAATCTATTGGGATCAAATATGACGATCCGGGCAGTCAGGCTCCGGTTCACCTCTTACCATGCATTTTATGCGTATGTTCCGTCTAAGCAAGTTCTCACAGCCCCCGAATAGTGCGCATCTGAATTATCTTCCGGGAAGTTACTACTGTCTTCGCTCTGGATTCTGGCTTTTCGCGACCAAAAGTTGAAAACAAAACGGTTCACTTTCCACGCCAAATGTACAGGCGATCCAGGATGGGGAGGGAAAAGACCTTATGGGTTCTGATCATGCTTGGCTGTTTGAAGCGTAAAAGAACCACACCTGAGTTTGTACTCGGATGTGTTTTTGGTCAGCAGAATCATCTGGTGATATGATACGTCAGAGAAAATCACGTAACCGAACCCAGTCACATGAGAATGAGGGTGACAGAATTTCCGCTACGCAACAACTGGGAACGCACGAAGACTTGTTCAAACTTTAATGTCTGGTAACTGACCCAGAGCACTACGGGGTGAGCGGTGCTACGTTCGACAACTCCGGGTACATCGGAATTCCGGTACACTTTTGGATAGAAACGGTTTTCAGATGTATGAAATGGATGATTGACAGGCATGAGAGGCTCTGATTACTGGCCTGGATTGCACTGGACAGTCGATGACCCGAGCTGTTCACTGAGGCATGCCACTGTTTGCTGTCATGTGTCACCAAAAGGAGCGGGAAAAGCAAGTTTTTTCACACCAGGGTGAAAGAATATAGTCATAGTAAACTGGAGTGCCTAAGTAACCTAAATAATGCAGCCTGTAGTCTTTGAACAATAATCCTAAAACCATAGACACTAAATCTGACGGTAAGAACAACACAATGCAGAAAATGATCTTTCATATAACCCCTAATTTTTAATCACGTAAAATAGTTTTGACGCCTATGCAAACATAAACGCTGTGAATCATTTCGCGCAGTAATTGTTAGGGAGGAGCAAATTATCACTTTTCACATATTATTCACCTTATTGTATGATTTGGTGTAAACGGAGTAAACTCATTAGTTAAGAGGATACACTGTTCACTGTTAATGACCGGCAAACAAGGCGAAGAGACTTGAAGTGACGAACCACAAACGACTTCACCAGGTTAAGTGTGATACTGAGCTAGGACATAATGACGCTGCTTACCATGCCCTTGGAACCTAAGCATCCGTAGTGGCAGCAACTTAAAGTGCTAGAATATCAACATACTTGGAACAGAAAATCTTTCAATTTCTTCAACAATCATTGATTGACCCTAAGCAAATGATAACTGAAACTTTCAGAAAGTAGCAGTAACATGCTTACCCCGAGTCCGCAAAATAGGACAAAGTTAAAGTGGAAACCTCTGTCTCGAAGCCAACGGAACCGGACATGAGCTCATTCTGCAAAATGCGACAACATAAACCATCCGGTTAGACAATAAAAGTCAGCTAAGTTTATTTGTGCTGTGTGCACAGATTTTAACATAGTTAAGCTTGCCACACAAATGTAAGAAGCTTCATTTTCAAATGGATTTTAAGTTAAAGTTTCAACTGCAGTCCCATCCCGCGATCATTACACTGCGTTAGAAGCATCATCACGGTTGCAGTGACACTTTTCAGGACACCAATTCATTATCCAACCTCTGAATCAGCTTCATCATTCTAGCGTCTCGCATAAGGCGCCACAGGGATAACAGCATCAATGAACAACGCACAA
>UZAN01039905.1:91233-104211 GCA_900618425.1 Echinostoma caproni
CGGACGACAGCAAGGTTGCCTGCCACCAAAGTTGGGTGGCGGTGGCGGGGCTCGAACCTCGGACTATAGAGTTCTGTGGCAGCGGCTAAACCACTGCGCCACTACCACCCTGCCAAAGTAGCACAATTTACCTATTTTCTCTATCTCGGATGAGCTTAAAAGCAGGACTAACTCAGTCCTATAAGAATGTACTCATTCTCAAGATTTCTAAGCATGCCGAATATGGCTACATTAACACCAAAGCCATTCAGAAAAACTCGCAAATTACCTGGATCTTCATTTAGAATAACAGTATCGTTCACATACTCCGGACTAGAAAATCTGCCACCGGAAAACTCATGTATGCTGTAATCCTCCCACGAGGACAGGAATTCTTAGGAGAATCAAATTTATTTCAAAGTTATATAGAAACGGAGAGATAGGCTATTACTGCCAAACACCACATTCTGCGTTCAACTCGGGCGAGAAATTGCCGTAAGATTGAACTCGGCTTTGGCTGTTAATGCAAAGGAATCGCAATACTTCTCGGGTAAATAATTTATGGAAATGCAGTGCCAGTGAATATAGAAAGGTTGACTAAGACAAAAACGACCTTACGACCGAGAAAGGCAGAAACAGTGGGTCTATGAAAGGATTGTCTTTGTTCTAGCATTGGGTAACGAATGAGAACGTGGACGATACGACCTTTAGTATGTCTAAAAGTAGCCTTATTCTCAAGCATGCGCCGTTTATGTGCAGCGGATAATCAGAGGAGCATGTCAAGGAGAAATTCGGACACGATGCTGGTATTCACAAGGGGATCTGTCGCATTACTTGCAAGCCAGTAAGATGACCAATGACAAATAATGATCTGCAGATAAGTCTGGTAACGTTGACGAGGATGATATTGCATTCAATCTACATTCTACTGACACTCATCTATCATGTTACCCAATCTCCATCATCCTATTGATGTCCTTCCAAATCTTAAAATATTTTATCCTTGTTTGATAAAAGGAATCTAAACTACTGTCAATATGGCGTAATGAGGCTATTTGTTTGATCGATGCTTGCAGGTACAACTCGTAATCCCATTAAAACCTTTATACTTGCTTTGACAATCAACACTTGGTTTCCTGATCTAAACATTTAGCTGTATTACCAATTTCTGACGCATCCTATTCTCATTGCTTCTTCAGTGCTTCTTTGTAACTACATCATTAGTTTCATCCGAAAAAATTATTCAATAAAACTCAATTATTAGCTCTCTCCTCATTGCCAGAAAAGGCTCTTAATATTTCAACCAGGCACTGAGAGGCTGTCGGAGTTGAGTAATATAATGTCTTTAAAACACTTCTCCCCAAAAACGAAATACTAAAATATTTCTAAAAAGATGTTCATATTCGCAAATCCCAATCAAAAGCAATTGCTGATATACTCGATATCAGGGGAAAAGGGAGAAAGTGGTACTGCAAACTCACCTCGACACTCTGAAGGCTCCCGGAGTGGGTGATTTTGCTTTCAGTGTTTGCCTCCAGAACTGAATTGCGTATTCAATCACTTCTTTCTATGTCAAAGCAAATGACAAAAAATGCGAGCAAAACACAAGCTTTAGAAGCATATTTCTACAAGTGAAGTGTTTATCGTTTTGCAAGAGTCAGTATAATATAGTGAGTTTTCATCAACAGGGAAGCAAATTGGTTTACCTTGATCTTTTCGCTCTTTGCGGTTTTTTCGAAGTCTTCCGTGTAGATCGGTTCAATACGAAATACGTTTGGAACAGATGCCGCAGCGAGGACCGCTTCCGGATGAAAAGCACGAGTCTAAATGTACATCACCGCAATCGTAAAGTAAAGAAAACAAGTGAATTTGACAAGACGTACCAGAGTTTGTGCGGCTGGAATTCTACATCGGTGTGTATATCTTGCATTGCTCAGAGAACAAAGCAGTGAAATAACCAAAGTCCATAAGGTAGGCACCATTGGGGTTGTCTTCTGAAACAAAAGGAATAATCAATCGAATTAGATAATTCAGCATATAAGCTGTTTTTCATTACACACCGGTGTATGATGACGGGGTGGACCCCGTTGTTACGAATACCTGCTGTTCAGTGATGGCAACCGGCAACCTAAGCCCCGGGACTTGGAGTGGCAAACCACATAAGGCCCCGTTGGTAGGGCGTGTTTTCGAATCGGACGACAGGGAAGCGCCTATCACCAAAGTTGGGTGAAGGTGGTGGGGCTCGAACCTCGGAATAGAGAGTCCAAAGCACGCCGATGACAGTGACTTAATCACTGGTACGATTTTGATGACTCGAATTAATTAGATAAAAAATGATTAATGTATTTCTTCAATCTTGATGTAGATCAAATTTTACTAACAAATAATCGATCAGTTTTTAAAATAACTCCATCCATACATCAGAAAAAACAATCACCTAAAGGAAGAAGGATGTCCTCGTATTTGAAGTGAACCAAGGAGTTTGACCTTAAAATTGATATAAATGGCCAGATTTTTACTCTCTTATCTGAAGATTGCGTGTAAACAAAGCCTACATTTTTAGTGAAATGTTTGCCTTGGTAAAGTTTACCCTGAAATTTGAAAGAAGTCACGATAATTACTTGTCAGTCTAGTTTAAGGTTTTAAAAACTTCAACTATGCTTTGACACATACATTATGATCTTGTTTGTACATCAATTTGATGCATAATGTCTTTATTACTTCACTCAGATGGAATTTTTATCTCATTGTTTGCAGAGGTATTACAACACAACAGATCCGAGTCAAACACTGTAAGAAATGAACAAAGAAGTGTCCACGAACAAACTATCTAAGAAAAGCGGTCCAATAAACAATTTATTTTATTGATGTATCAAAGTGCACTGCTTGCAACTAGTCTGGATTTGTTCTTTGCTCCCATAAAACATTCAATCAAACCAAGATACTTGTACTGTAAATGGATCCTTAAGAGTCTCAATGAGAAACTTTGATGAACAGATAAAAGGATATGACGTTCTGTCCAACATCAGCAGATAACTTGCAGTTTTTAACTAAAATGTTCACATTTAAGTTTAACCAAATTATAGAAATGCAAAACACAAACTTGATGAGATACTTAATTCCCCTATACTGGTAGCAACGGCTGAGAGATGGAACTATACAACTGAGCTGATATCTGCGCAGTCGACTTGGATTGTCGCAAAGGCCTTCAAAAAATATTCGAACACAAACGTATTACGCAACCCACTAAAAAAGCAGACGGATCAAACATCTCTGGTAGAAAGAAAAATTTCTTCCGAAAGTCCTCACGTCGGAACAACTATTTACTTCTCACCTTTCATGATAGCAGAGGGATGAAAGAAATAATCAAGATCAAAAAAGAGGAGTAAAATCTTGGTACCTTTGGGGGCCAAAACCGCATAATCAAACATATTGCGGTCATGGAAAACTAACTAGCCTGTAGGTTTATTCACGGTGGTATTATTAATCTTCATTTTAATCCTGCCCCATTAATCAGCCCAAGTCACCAAATGAAATAATCTCCCTGATTCAGTTCATAGATGGGCACACTTCTCAGATCTCAAGACAAAATCATAAGCAGTACAACTCCACAATATACGGTTGAAAGCGTACCGAGGAGATTTAAAACCGTGCTTTCATACGGAAGTGAACAGAATGATGAGCTTTTAATGATGCCCTGGCGGTGAACTTCATGCAGACTCTCAAAAGAATTTTGACCTACCTCTATTAAGCAGCAAAATTTATGTCTAAACAAATCACCATAAATTTGGAACTACTAATAGCACGAACTTTCTGCGTTCAGGGTAACTTATACGCAACACTCTGTAACTATTTCACAGTAAAATTTTAAGCACTTTGAGGAAATATCTGAGAAAGATGAGGTGTTCACTGCGATTTTAAGTGATCCTCCGATCTCACGGATATAGATTTTCCTACCCTTCTGTGATAAAATAATTATCGTAGTACCGGTGGGTTGATTCCACGATCTCTTTTAACCTTTAGCGGTGTCACATCTGATTCGATGTTGTGTATCCTACCTTTTTTGCTCTCGAAAAACGATTGCCCAGATGCGTTCGGTTTTTTTTGTTCATTATGTGCTGAAAATATCAATCTGAGACACACGATGATTTTTGACTAAGATGTGTGTCACAGTTTCATAGTGGTCTCAACTGTAGCTTTTATCTGCCAACGCTGATTATTGCGCACAATTCTAGTACGAAATTCAAATACTAGTGCACGGGGATACAATCATGACAACCCTTCTTTTTTAGCCGTTTGGTAAAAGGTTGTCCTAGTTTTTGCGACTTTANCTATGGATTCATGTGAACAAAGCGTATGTTTACATCTTGAATATGGTTGAAGCAATATGCTGATCCCCTATCAGACGTTTTCAAGAAACATTCCAGAATTTGCGGATTTCTTGAACACTTTTGCGACTGTATTATGATGGCTTATTGCTATTTCTGTGAACATATTAGGAAGTAAACAATCCGACGTCGGTTTAATGGAGTACCACATGTTTTATGGATCCATACCCGGTATTCCCAAGTTAACAATGGAAAAAAATAACGCGTTGAACAAAAGTTGTTTTTATTGTTTGATGTCTCGTCCGTTTGTTACACGTTCGAAGATTTACCAGGGCTTATCATTTATTTCAAAGGTGTATGTCTGTCTGCAAAATATTATTTTAAAAGACCAAAACCTAATTTCGTTGGATTTTGAAGTAAAACGTTAAGTAAAAGAGTATTAAACACCTTCGAAGACTGTGCAGTTCCTCTTCGAAAAGTCAGTAGCAGTTATTGGTTGTAATCTACTCATGCATCTTTTTTATGGAAGCTTTCTATTTGAGACGAAATTCAACAATGTGGAATCGACTGAGCACCGTATATCATATATATATATATATATAAAAATATACTTAAGAAATGTTAGGCACCACGTGATTTGAAGTGTCCCGGGTATTCTTTTGTTGAGTTTAAGAGGGGTGAAGGTATCTTCACTTTGCGCAAAAATTGGTTTTGGAGGAAATTCAAGTTCAGCACTCGAAACAAGAGACTGCTTCTACGTGTATATTAGGGAAATTGTTGCACTTCGGAGCCGACTTGCCGTTATAGGCATGGGTGTACAGTGTGCATCTACACTGAATTACCGATAAATGTAATATGTGTATTATTTCTTCTCCTATCCCAAATGATTGGGAAAAGTTATTGTATAAGAAGAGTTAATAAGTGAAGTATGGGATGTACCTACCGTATTTCGATGATACAGCTCCACTTAGTCAGTTGTGCAAACTAAGTCTAATATTTACCCGTATTCCTTCACTCCCAGAGTCTTGTTCAACCAGTTTGATTTCAAAATGCATATACTAACCTACAATAGAGCACGAAAATCTATTTGAAATCTATACAATGCCCAGTGCAATGTGAGTGAACAAATATGAGTTAGTTATTTGTAATTTCACAAGACAAGATGATTGATGACAAAGATGCAGACATATTTTAGAAATATTATTCCGTTTCTGGGTGAGTGACTACTTATTATTGCATACTATACTTCCATTGTGCTTGTTTCTTCTCGTTTCTGCTTGCAGCAACCAATTAGGGATGGTTTGAACTGCTGTAAGCGAATAAACTGAAGACACGGAAACAACTAGCGTTACACATGTTGATGTTTCAAACATAAAGAGTTAGTTTATAGACTGTTGCTATTTAATAAGGCACTTGTATGAGATCCAATTACGGTGAAACCATCAATGAATGAATTCGAGTAATGACTTGCTTCGCGTTTACGCTAGCCAAATGGTACTAACTGAACTGGATTGACGTACATTGTAGCTTCTATATCACTCATCTGTTATGCAATTTTTAGAGTGAATATTCTGTTGCACTTCTTTCCGTAACTGAGATGCACAGCAATGACAGCCGAATATCAAATACATTTTTTAGTTCTGAGACTGTACAAAAATCAATAGAAACGTATTACCCAGAAAAATAAAAGGAAGATAACAATCCGTTCAAAAATACAATTAAACATATTTGACCTATTGCCTTTCCACCGTATTTATTTTTGACATCCACGTTTGATAAAACATTGTAGAAAAACAAAATTGTCTTAATTTTGTTTTCTGTTTTGAGAGTTCCACTGGCGTGTACATATGTAAACGTCACGAGTTAGTACAACACCGCACATGTGGTCAAGATGTTGGAATAGCTTCTTTATTATTACAAAAGAGGGTTAAGCAAAAGGTTTGTAATTCACCTTGAATGATGACAAAAGTGCAAGGCCGTTTCAATGTGGTTTGGGTGCAGATTTTGGTTCTGTTTGGCTAAAAGCGATCTGAATATTTGTTAAATTAGTATTGCCTGGACCTGACATTTGAACTTTATTATTGTGCTCTATACATTAAACTGAACTTATGGTAGTTCTTCTGTTGGACTAAGCATTTGGTAAGGAGAAAAGCCCGTTTACCCCGGCTTAAAGATGAACAAGAATTAATTTAATTGATACCAGACATGTTACTCAAGGAGATCTGTATCCAAACTTATGTCTTTCTCCCAGTGCAAGAGTGGAGTTGAACGAACAGACTTTAACGGACTCTTGACTCAGCGTCGGTAGGACATCCTATGGTTTACCATCTATCCTAGAAAGTAACCAACGCATCGGGGAGAAATAATAAAATACTAAAGATATGACTAAACAATTTTTTGTGAATATAGTGACAGAAAATTGCTGATTAGATCTATACGTAGACAAACACTGCGGAATCTACACAATTCAGTGCACCATATCAATGTCGTATTAGAGAATGTGCGGCTTCAGTTAGGAGTAATCAACAAATGCAAGGCAGCAAAGTTTGACGGGCTACACCCCGCGGGTTTTAATCGCTGGCAGATGTCATAGTGGGTTCAATCTTCAAGCTATTTAAATATTCTCCTAGATTAGGAGTTGTCCCGGACGACTGGCGTAAAGCCACATTAGTGGCGATATATGAATTCGAATCTCGGCAACAACCTGAGATCCACTGACCAATAGACCTAATATAATTCATTTTTATTACCTGAAACATGTAGTTAGAATACAAATATACCCGTAACTGGTCAAAGCAGGCTGTTGGTGCCATGTCACCATAGGTTTGTTGAAAACAGGTCATGCCTGAAGATGCCCGATGGTGTTTTGAACGAGGTCACATGTCGCATTGACATTGGCGGATTATTGAAGGAATGCAATCTAGACCTTCATAAAGCATTATGTTGGTCAGTTATAACCAAAACAATGCAGATGTTGGATATAAATGAACAAGTGAGGAGCTGGATAGTGGAGGGTTTTACTCAACGAACAATAAAGTGGGAGACCACATTTCCGAAGTTGAAGTGACGACTGGCGGAGTACCTCCAGAATCGATACTTAGATCTCTATCAATACTGCTTTTCATATACGTCCTACCACAGGGTCATAGAAGCCCCTGTATTGTATCGGCTGATGAAATTACGATTTCTGAATTGGATCCCGGAGGAAATGTAGAATTACTTAAAGGATGGACCAATAAGTGGGACCTAATATAACTTTTCAAAACTTTTGTTACTGAGGATCAAGACTGACGAGGAGATAAGAATAGATTCGTCGATGCAGGATGTACGACAGACAGAAGGTCTATGGATAATGACAACCCTGGACTTTAAGCCAAGTTTTCAAAATATAAAGAGAGCAACCAAAACCAGGGAACAACCGTTTAGTTCATGTGCAATGATGATGTGCTGAACACCTGAGGCATTTTTCTCCGTAAGCAAAGCAATGTCCAACTGCATCTGCAACATTGTTTGTACTCTTGGATTCCGTTTTACTGAACGGAAGCTGAAAGCTTAGAAGACTTTGAACTTCTAGCCACATGGCTGGCAGATAGGTAACGAGGAAAAGCATATAAACATCGACTTTGGGATTAGAATCTGTTCTTTTCCAAACGGAAGCGGATTAGGACAGACCAGATAAAGACGTTTAAGACTGTATAGGTTCTAGCAAACCTGAAGGTCGATGAGTTGTTCTCACTGTTTTCATCTATGGACAACAGAAGACACAACCTGGGTCTACCGAGTAAGAACCCTTAGCTGAAGCTGAGGTAACCTCTTTCACCCACGGGTTGATTCCATTTTATAATCGGGAAACATTAGATATTGTTAGGATGCAATAGGTTAAATGCATTTACAAAGCAATGATAATATTTTCAAAGATCAGCGCTTAGTTTTATGATCTATTTCAACCCAACCTTGCTTGTGAGACAACGTTCGATTAGCAAGTCACAAATTGTCATCCATTTAATTCAGTTCAGTTATCAGAAATGATTTCGTGCGATTTACAACCCTGCCAGCATATGGAACGATTTTTCATCACATTACAGTCCCTTTCAGAGTGCGGCGATACCCTCTCTAAAACAGTGTGTCCAATGAGTATCTAAGATTAATAGAGAGCGGAAGAGTAAACATTTATTGAGAATATCTCGTCAACAAAGCGTCCAGAGTTTTGCATTTTGGCACGTTTTCTTGACCTGAAATCTTCAGATATTCTATTGCTGTAAAACGCAGACTGATTTTATGCCTCTTGCGATAACCAGCTGAAATTGGTCGATATGTATAACATTTCTAAGATATTTCCGCGAAGCTGTAAGCAGAATTCTCCGTCCTTTCCAAATACATGCGTCACGGACAGGGTTTAAAGAAGGTTTGTAGCTTTGATCTTTCCGGTTTCTGCTATATATGGTTATGATAATGATCTATTCCAGACAACACGACCATCACCGTTGAGTCGCCTAAAATGCACAGTTTTGTCACCTTATGAACCCATACGGCATTAACGTTGCCCGGGCATCCCCTGGCAGCCACTTGACATCCCCTGAGTGACCCCCTCGACCGTCAACTGAGCGTCCCGTTCGACTTATTTGGGAGCTGCACAGGTGATAGTCGTAAATAAGTTTGGCAGTAACGGTGTATAACTTTTTAATTAACCCACAATTAAAGACCTTTTGACTCCACTATACTTAGTTCAATTTATATACTTCAACCGTGATCTAACAAACTATTCAATAATGTAGGCACTAGTTTATCGATACCCCGAGCTAATACGTATAGGTCGCAAACGTACGTTCGTGTGAAAAGAGGACGAGGTGAATCACGAAACGGAGGACGGCTTGTAATGCAAGAGAGGGATACAGAGGGGTGAGCAAGCTTGCGGAAGGTAAAAGCAAACACGTGCTGACCAAAGAGATGGCCTTAATGCGATAAAACAATGAGATGCACAGGAGGAAGGGTACATTTAGAATGGGATGTGAATGATCACTACAATAAATGTTCAATGTTCAATGTTCTTCAACGTTCTTCCATTAGAGGCAGTGGGAAATTTACCGTATGAGCCTCGTCACCACGAACTCAAAGAATGCATTCAGGACTGATCTGCATACCACATTTCTCGGAGGACGCTGTAGAGCTTCCTCTTGAACATATTGTCATTTACCTCGTCCACCACATCGGCTAGAAGGGAGTTCCATAGGTTGGTTAGCCTGCACGATAGTCGGTACCGAAGAGGTAATCCTATCGACGGAAGCTCTAGCAGCGTAAGTCTGTGTCCCCAGGTCCTGCTCTGCTCGCGCAGAGGGAATTGCTCCAATATCTCTGGGCCCATGTCACCACGTAGAATACGTCGTACAGATATGATGTCAACCTGTACTCGGCGATAGAACACGGGGAACAGTCCAGTAGCATGCAATCGTTTAGTGTAGCAGCCCCCACGTAACCCGGCAATCATGCGAGTGGCAGTTCGTTGTACCCTCTCCAGTTTCACAATTTTGGCAGTTGTGCACGGACATGCCGCTGCGTTCGCGAACTCCAAACGAGGTCTGACATGGGAGGTGTACAGCGCCCTGAAACCATCGTGTGAGAGCTTAGAAAAGGAACGGCAAATGGCTCTAAGGATTCTCCAACTCAAAGCGCAGGCTTTGTCCGTATGCTCCCTGGTTTTCAAAGACGCGGAACCCAGCACCACGAGATCCCGTTTGCATGCGGATGCCAGTATGGGAGTTTCCATAAGGTGGTACACTCTTGGACTGGGCTGTTGGCCAATGTGCATATAATGGCACGTCATAGGGTTGATGGGTAAATCCCGCGCTCTCGACCAGTACATCGAATAATCCAGGTCTCTCTGCAGGATTTTTACGTCACTTTCTGACTGGATAGGTCTCCAGATCTTCCGATCATCCACGTACAACAGATATTCCGATTCCAGGCAGTTCGGCAGGTCATTGATGAGAAGCAGAAACAGTATTGGTCCCAGTACCGATCCTTGCGAAACGCCACTAGAAACTGTCAACCATAATGATCTTACCCTTGACGCTTTCACCGAGAATAGTCTGTCCCTTAGAAAGTCCTCAGCCCAGGAGAGCAGCGGGTCCTGGGTGCTCATTGACCTCAATTTGACCAGTAGTTTCGAATGAGACAACTTATCAAACGCTTTGCTGAAATCCACGAACACAACATCCTTGGAGTAACCTTTAGCTTTAGACTCCGCCCAATGCTCACGCGCCTACAGGAGATTGGATAAGCAGGAGAGGCCCCGTCAGGAGCCATGTTGTCGAGCAGAAATACAATGTTGCACCTCCAGGTGACCGATAATGCGCATTGCCACTAATTTTTCTAGCATCTTACATGCCACACAAGTCAAACTCACGGGCCGATAGTTGACCGGGGCATGCTTATCACCACCTTTGAACAAGGGAACAACCAACGCTTTCTTCCAGTCCAATGGTAATCTGCCGGTCCGGAGAGACAAGTTGAACATTTGGGCTAGCGGGGTTGATACGACATCAGCCAGCTCCTTCAGCACCAACGGATGAACTCCATCTGGACCCGGGGATTGGTATTGACGAATGCCATGTAGTACCTTGGCGACGTCACTGGCCTCCAGATAAGGGGCACTGATTGGGAGCACGTCAGGAGGGTGCAAACACAAAACCCGATGAGGAGGTGAAGGGGACCAGTTCGAGATCTCTGCTCCGGTATACACAGAAGCATAATGCCGAGCAAGTACACCAGCCTTGTCCACATCCGTGTCAACAGTAATTTCATTCTCGACAAGACTCAAGAGACTAGGCACCGTCCTGGTTCCCCCTTTCAAGTACGCAAATAGCCTCTTCGGCGCCGTGGCAGATTCAGCAGCTAGACGCTCCTCGAAAGCACGGCGTTTGGCCACCTTAGCTGTCGAACACTGATTCAGTATTAGTCAGTATTCATCATAGCCTAAATTAGAAGTACTCTTTGACATCTTTGTCGATCGGCTCCCAGTTTAACAACTGCGCTGCGGTGCGCATGTCATCGAACTGTATCCGTCATACATTCCGCCCCTCTGGGGGTGGTTGTGAGAAGGGGGTCTCACGTCTCAAGCATACAATTAACACCACATGATCACTGGCATCGAAAGGTGGGAGAAACTGGATGTTAGCTACGTCCGAGACACGAGGATCTAGAACAAGATCCAATGTGGATAACTGCTGACCGAGGTTGCGGGTGGGTTTCTGCATTTGTTGATGAAGAGCTAGTTCACAGACTGTTGAATGCAATTCCCGTGAGAAGTGATCTGTGTACGTGGTGTAATAGTTTGAGGCCCAGTCAATGTGTGATGCATTGAAGTCCCCGAGCACGATACAGTGACCAGTCGCAGCCCAGCGCCTCATGGATTCCAACAATAGTGGAGAGTCCGATGCAGGAGTCCTGTAGACGACTCCTCCCACAGTATAGCCGTTGCGGCGAAATTTAATGTTGCACCACAAACATTCCGAGAGCCCCTGATGGTCGAGATGCACCTCCAGAAGATGTGATGGCAGCTCATCGCGAATGTATACCATTACTCCACCTCCCTTACGAATTGGGTTCCGATCCGCTCCATACATGACATAACCCGGGATTGACACTTCATAGTCCGCAATGTCTCTCGCCAGCAAGGTTTCTGTGAGAGCGACAACTGCCGACATGCAGGCGTAAACAAAGGCTTCAATTTCATCACTCTTGTTGAGTAGATCGCGGACATTGGAGAGAATGATGTCCGCGTTGTCCTCCGTTTTTGTTCTATAATCCGTCCATCGCACGAATCATTGCATTGGATGTGTGAAATGGGGGCCATTTCAGTTGCAGCCTCTTCCGGACGACGCAAAAATCCCGAATAATTAAATCATCCTCTTCTTGGGATTGTCTTTCATGAAGCTTCACATGTGCAGTTTTTAACCTGGAGCGCTCCTCGGGCTCCAGATCACGTAACAGTCGCACGGGATCGCCTTTCAGACGGTATGAGTGACGGAATGCCTCCTCAGCTTGAGTCTTGGGACCGAGAACCACCTTCAGGGAACGGGGAAGTTCATTCTTTTTAATCTTACCCAGACGAAATGCTGCCTTAACCTTGATGTCATGGGCTACGGTTTCTTCGCCCTTGAATACTTTTTCGAATATAGACCTCAACTGGCACAATTCGTGGTTCAGTCTCTCCTGACTAGGACCTCCTGAGGTCTCGGGTAGATTCAGTGCTAAAAAGCACTGGTTACGCTGAGGGGCATTTCGTTTGGTGGCATTCTGCAGTTTTCTCCGCCTCTCCGAGGTCTCCGATGTGGGATGTGACAAAGATCCTGTAGGCAGTCCTCCATCATTTGGCATCTGGGATGTGATGCTAATCGTCGGTGGTGAAGCAGCGGTCGAGCACCTATATCCCAGCCGTTCTGTCCACTTTTCTTCCGTCCTTTCCGACGTGGTGCACCAGCTGAATCAGAGCGGATCGGGGTTGAAGCAACCGGCAGAGTAGCACTGAGTGGTCTGCTTTGGATTACAGAACTGAACAATTTATGCACACAATTTTCAAAAACTTTGATTTACACAACTCCAGAATACGATAGTCCGCTACAGTGATGTTAGCAAATGAAAGGTAGAGCCACCTTTTGCATCCCTCACACTA
>UZAN01039906.1:22859-54110 GCA_900618425.1 Echinostoma caproni
TCCTCTCGTACCATCTCTCGCAAATCCCTTTCGTCAGTGGCATGCGGTAGTATTTAGTTCCCCAGAACATAGGAGAAATGAGTCTTGTGCCGCATAAAAATAGCTCTGCATTTGGGAACGTTGAACTCCATGTCGTTGGTGAATGGCCATCGGTGGGCTGCATTGATCGTTTGTTGGAGTGCTATATAATCCTCTGGATGTGTTACAGTTCTCTAGATCTTAGCGTCGTCCGCAAATAGCAGTGTAAAAGGCCCAGGGACATATGGCAGGTCGTTTACGAATGCAAGAAAGAGACGAGGCCCCAGTACAGAGCCTTGAAGAACCCCTCGGGCAGTGGTGATAGGTTCACCAACACGAACTGAAATGGTTCTTTGTCGGAGAAACTCGTAGATCCAGTCCAAAACCAAACCTCTTACTTCGTAGTTGTAGAGTTTTCGCAGTAGAATTTGGTGGTTTACTGGATCAAATGCTTTGGAGAAGTTCAAATAGGCTATATCCAATAGTTGACCTGCATTGAAGGATTTCGTTCACTCATCTCGTGCAAGAAGAAGATTTGTGATGCACAAACGCCGTGAATTCATCCTTTATTCGAACAAACAGGCGTCAAAATGGAACTATGGTGATCGATTGGAAGAACAACTATGTGATCGTCTCATTGCTGCAATCAACAACACCTCAATACAAAGTAAAATGTTGGAAAAGAGAGGCATCACGTTTGCCAAGGCCCCAAACGTTTATGAGCAAAGGGGTGATTTGTGTGCCTCTACAAATGCGGACACTCCCGTGTTATTCCATTGTAATCAACGAAACCATTACGTGATGCACCCAGTGTTCATAATTTACTCGCGGTTCCTCAAGTACGGAGTTCAAACCGAACGCAACCGAAGACAGCGACTAACCGCTGCTTTTCATGTGAAGATTACCGTCTTCAGTTCGATTTTTCGGTTACGTAATGCCACTTGCCATACATGCGGTAAGATGAGCCAAATCCGCAAGATGTGCTGAATGCCCAAGTGCAACCTCGTCGATTTCCATATTCCAAAGGCAGATGAGAATTCAACCCTAATCAACACGCTGCAAACCAGTAAACCCAGCAACCAGTTCGTGTTCGCCCCACTGATGTTGGAGTCTGGTATGGAGCATCGATTCATCATGGACACAGGAAGCAGCGAATCTATCCTACCGAAATTCAGCACTCACTGCGATTTGTCTCAATGCCGCTCTAGCCCCGACTTCACTGCGCATTCATGGGGTTACCGGCCATCAATTGCAATTAATTGGCGAAACGGTGTTGTGCTTTCAATCTGAGTTCGGTGTGTCAATCCGTGCGTGCTCAAGGTTACGATGCCTGTGTACACAGACGAAACGAATTTGCGCATCCCAATTCACCAAAACGCAAGTTTTCGGTCTGACAATTAGAAAATGTAAATCCCTGTTCGTAGGTCGATTGGTTTACGTAAGAAGACACTGATTTTTGGTACAACAATGGATTAAAAATATACCATATGCCAAGTGTCGAAAGTTTAAAGCGTGATAACTGGTTTGGAAAAATCAAAGGTCAAATCATAGATAGGTAACAAGTCGTTTATTTACATCGTACAATCGATCGACAAACGACCGATAAAAGACGTTGAACGAATTTGGAGTATGGAGGGCATAGATCACGTCACCGGTAACGGTAAAATTGTATGTTGCTCTATGCGAAAGCCTTTAACTATTGAGATCACGACCATAATCCGTGGGTAGTGGCGACAGGAACAAGGTTTCAAATGGTGTTCAGTAGTACTTTGTATCATTTGTTCGTTTGTACCAGGTGTGTCAACCGCCAAGTTGTTATTCAGCAGATCACAGAATTTGTCCCTCACTAAATGTATTCGTCAGCCACCTTAAGCGACCTGGGTAACTATATTAGATTCGACAACCGGGACGTGTCTGGCGTGGTAGGATAGGAGCGGACTAGGTCGATCGGTGTAGTGGAACCACTTCGAAGCTACTTCATGGCTTTCAAATGATATGCTGTTAATGCGGTGGGAAATTTAGTCAGGGTAATCACTGGGTCGGTAAAGCCTCACATTTATCTTTACAAAAAACCGCATCTGATCCAATGAGAACAGGTGTGATGTTATGCGGATAAACATAGTTAATTTGATGAATTCGTCATGTAAATCAGGCATAAGCTGATTCGACTTGGTTTATTCCCATGCAACAACCAATGAGGTGGTGAAAGTTTCCAACCCAGTCGTAACCCTGGCAACTAGTACTGACATGAGCAAGGACCGATACTCGTAACAAGCTAGTATGGACGGGATGTGCTATATGGTGCAAATTAAAATTTAAAAAAATCGGTCTAATCAGCTGGTCGGTGGCCTGTGTTCTACCGGGTTCAGTCCCCAGTTGGGTCGATGTATTCGCACAGCTGATGAAACCCAACCAGATCAGAACAGCTGTCCAGTGCTTTTCAGCTTTTCAGCTCACACCACATTTACACGGCGAATTCACCATAAAAATACAGTTAACCTGATTCAAAACAAAACCCCAATTAGTTGACAAACGCAAATGCGACAAGGCACAAGTCATTTTGACCTCGTCACAGTATTCTGCAAAATCATATCCACCATACTGAACTGTACACAAATAATTCCACTACTTCCCGAAACAATAAGAAATCACCATTTGAGAAAAGTGAATCAACATGTTTTGCTGTTCGTTCGTCAGAATCATCTTTTGGAAAAGAGCAATGGTAACAAATTTTGGACCGTTCCGGAATTGGAATGAAGCAGATCAACGATTATTTCAATGGTAATAACAAGACTGATTGATCTACTGTGACCGATGTCAACACTATACGGTACCATATTAGATCCCATATAAATGCATGAGAGACCCATCACTTAGATACAGTCCATTGTACGGATCGCTGCTCTTATTCGAGACCTTTCGCACAGAAACATCAAAAGGATTGAACTCAGCAGAGAAACAAAATGAGGTGATTCATAGTACTTTGGTGATAGACAGGTTTCTTATCGTCCAGTCCAATCCCACGCCAATCCTGGGGGGATGTGTCGTATTTGGTCTGGCACTCCATATCCGCGCCTTAAGTTGGCTAGCTCCCCTAGTTAATAACCCATCCTCGTGACTGTTGGCTTTACCTCGTTTGCTGTTCCTTGCACAATAGAAAATATCTACCTCAATGCGCTTTAAAACACTTTGTTCAAAGGTATCCCATCCATGCAAACAGAACTGCCTTTTCAGATCCGGGAACCGATCAATATTCGCTGTTCCAGGTGCACCTCCATATTTCCGGGCACTGCACATGTACGTTCAAATGGATAGAGTTACTAAAAATTCACAGTGAGACGGCAAGGTTGTTATGATCAGTACCTGGTATAATTGAGTGGGAACAACACCACTCCCTTCTTCATACACGTTTGACACTCCTAGTCCATCAATGTAAGAAGTTCCCGCTGTCAATATTTTGGGGATATTCGGCTTCGGAATGATATTCGTGTAGAATTCGCGAAATAAACTCCTATGACACTTGTGCGTGATATTAAACCGTGTTGGTTACTAAACTGCAACTAACCCAGTTATTGGTGTTCCATTAAAGTGATTTTGAGCGTGTTAAATCTGTCTGCCACCCTGCACCTTCACCTTCTGTTTCACACATTTGTTCAGTTATCTGACTGTTGTTTAACATTTTCTGAACTCAGGCATATCATTATTGATCACCAAACTTTTGATGTCACGAATGACCACATCTATTCATTCACTTATCAAACTCATATTGTGATGGAAGGTGGTACAAAGAGGGCCCCGGCTATCGAACGAATCAATAATGGGGCCCATCCAACCGCGCGGACGTAGCGGCTGCAAGTACTTCGAGAGACAATGTTGACTACCACCCGAAACAAAAGAATCAACAATTACAACCCGACAGAAAATCCGCAGCTAGCCAGAAAGATATACACTGAATGCCACTTCGTCGGAGCTGTCGATCAACGAATCTCGCGCTACGATCGGGTCAAACCAGCCGGAATGGCGAGCGAAAGAAGAGGCATCGTACGTGCCAAGTGTCGACCAAAACCAGCAGGGATTGACCAGCATAAAGAGGCATGAGTCATCCTGCCGCGCGGTTAAGAATTGAATGTATATAATTGAACGCGTAAACTGGTTGTTTTTTAATTGGACCAATAAACGTTTTCCCAGCCAGCTCACCTTCTCGCCACAATATGACCTCACCCTTTTTTATGACCATTGTCCCTGACCGTGATATGTTACAATTCACTGCCCTACTGTTGTTATCCAATTGCTCCACGGGTTTGCTTGATCAATTTGTGAATGACCTCCTAGTTTACTCATGCGCTACACAAATCCATATTCGTAGGTGTGCTTTCTGACACAAATTCACTTCACGCTCGTTTTTTCATGAATCAGTGATCTTTCTCGTTCGCACGGTTAACTCTCGATTGGCATTTTTCATTTCGCCAGATCGGGCCTGTTCTGTTAGGAAAGGACATGACTTGAGATGTGTTGTCTACACATTTGCAACTCTTGATAATTACAGAGCCGCATTATTAGTCGCTAGTGTTTGGAGTCGAATAAGCCTCGAAAATATGTGGACCTTCAACGTCAGCCCAGACAATCGTATACATTTCCCAGTGGTACAAAACACGGACTTTTTATTGGAAGACTAGCTAACCTGGGATTAATAAAATTTTAACGGATCAGATGCCATTCGTGATTTGGTTGCTTCCGTTACCTTATGTTGGATGTCGTATACATCTGTCTACCTATAAAAAGCATGTTGGATGAAACTGGGCGTTCACCACACTCGTACCAAAGCGTAAACGTTATCTATTTGATGGTGGATTACATTTTCTGGATCTCGTTGAGTGACACTTTACCACCACATGATTGTTTGTTTGGCTGAATCATAAACTCTGTCGACTGGCGTTCGCTCTTCCTCTCCAAGGCAAACCAAATTAGGCCAAGTTTCAGCACAATATGTAGAGCATAAAATAACAGTTTGGGGACTGATGAATTTCATAACCCTTGTTCACCACAAGCAGAGTACCCAAGATTGAATTGTGCACTTCACATGTACCGTCTGCACGTCCCAAATACTTCACGAACACAGCTTAGGGATCAGCGGTTCGTCTAACTGAACGGTTTGACCGATTACGGTTGTCATGTAAAGCTCAACCCCATTGAAGACAATCTGAAAATATACTTGGAGTAGTCAGCTCCAATAGCTTGATAATGTTAATATATACCAGCAAAACATGTTCTTCCTGTTTTATTGACTTTAAAAATGTACAATAAACTTTCAGAAAGGAGGCTGCGGCCAAACAAACGTTGTCTGGGAAAATAAAGGTGGGTAGAGTTTAAGTGGTTCGAACTCAGGGCTCCTCGACGACATTACAACTCTGGCACCACCACCAGATAAGTTAGCGTGGATTAGACAGTGTACATAGGTGTGGTCAGAAGCAGCTGAAAAACCTTTGGACTGTTGGTGGTGGAAGGACCACCGAGGTGAAAATGTTGTTTGCAGACACGTCGTGATCAGGCTAGGCAACGTCATCAGTACGACAAAAGGTCTGCAAGTATCAATTCCACCTCGGAGAACCCTCCAACACCAACAAACGCATCCTGAATTACAATCATTCGGTATTCAGACCTTTGGACTATTTTAGCCTTACGAGTTGACTATAGAGGCTATAGACATCTGCTCAGTATAGTTGCAATACGCGACTCATGCTTATGTCAGCAGTGACTGCACAGTAAGGATCCAAAAGTGCTATCTAGCGGTTCCAACACACATGTTGACCGCTAAACATGGGTATTGAAACAATTGCACAATAGTGAACAATCTGTTCAACGCCCTAGTTCTACAACAGGGAATACATTGCTCTATGATATTATTTTTTCTGTCTATGTGAAATCGATATCACCTCAATCTTGTTCCATACTGCTCGCATCCAGGTTGAGCCACGCGATTTGTCACTGGTGAGTCACTCGGTGTTTGCCTCTCTCACCGCAAGCAGTTTGTAGCAACGTGTTCGAGAAGCCCGACAAAGGTTCACCCTATATCTCTCGTGACTGGGTTGTCTGGACTTGGATCTCTTCGTCTGTGACACACCAAAGTGGGGGACTCGTCACAAAACAATCACCCCCAAATAGATCGGCGAGGATGGTTCTTGTTAGGACTATCCGGGGTGGAGGGGGGGGGGGTTGACGAAGAGCCAATTATTTCATGTCTAAAACAATGGGTGGAAATATACCAAGCCACTTTATTTTAATGACAATTTCGGTTCATCCCTCATTCTGTTCGGCAGTAGACAAGAATGCAAATGTGACTGGCCGGTGAGACGATGTGAGCAGTACGAGCATTTGAAGTTAGGTCATCGTCACCGTTCGGCTGGACTAGATAATAATGAGGTAAATGCCATCAACACGAGAACCTAATGGTCACTCATTAGAACCAGGAACCGAAACCTTGTAGCTTGAAATGGTGAACCAATTAATCTCCCACTAACATGCGCAAGGTGTTGAATGGGACAAAATTCATTCCGATTGGTACTGATCCATGCAGTGCCTTACGTGCTACTACAGTAAGATCCTTCTGTGGAAGTTCATTGTGCATCCAACGACGGGGTATCGCAAGCTGATTATTGGTTCTTCGGCAGAGATTCAACTGAAGTATCAGATTTACAGGCGCTTATTCTTTGATTCAAATACATATGAATTGGACGGGTATGAGCTGTTAAGGATGCCCAACCTAGGATGAAACAGTTATACACGACTTCTAGTGCTTTTCTTGCCGTGTAACCCGAGTAGTATGGCCACATGATCCCTATCCCGTGGGAACGTGAAAATTGGGCTACGTTCATCTGTGCAATCAATCTCGGTTGATCTTTTTCAATCATTCATGCACATTTACGTGGTTACACCACAGGAAAAAACCTATAAACAGAAATGAAAATAGTTGTCTCAATGTGATGGCTTCACCGCCAATAAGATGTTTAACTAGTATCTCTCAGTTCAAATGGGAAATTCGATCTATCAGTAATCGATTCTCAACCACCGAAGCAGGCATGAGATTACTCATGGCAGTTTTGGAAATAATATTGGACAAAATTGTTTTAAATGTTCCTCAGAGTAAATTTACCCCCCTTCACCTCAATAAATCAAATTTGCAGGGTACCAATCAAAGTTTGGCACGGATACAAAATGGAATGTTTTTTTTGTAGACGCCTCAAACGGCAATTGTTGTTTCGAAATGGTCAAATTTCGTCGTGAACTACAAAACCGAACCCGGAACACCCTTCTGGGGATGCAGTGGAATCCGGCCCAAGATAAGTTGCATTCGAGTAGAACTTCTAGAAGCGTCACGAAAGTATGTTGCAGAATGGGCATCATTAGCAATTGGTCAAATACCATGAGAGACAGTTTGTTTTCAGTTTCAAATCCTATGTGCAAAAGGAAGACCAAACAGCTTCGGGACCCCCAAAAGCCTTCGAAATCTGTCCCAACCGGAGTTCGCTTCGGTGCATTGATGATGTTGTAATCTGTCATTGGATAAAAGTCCCGTAGTAGTCGCAGTGGGAGAATAAAGTACATGAAACGACTAACACTTTTCTTTGAGATCTTGAGAGCAGCATAAAAATAAAAGCAGAAGATCGAGAAAGGGGATATCAGCAAAACTGAAATTCTACAGAAAAACAGTGAACTAGATACCAGCACTTTTACCGAACCGAAACCACGTGTAAGGCAGATGCCTTTTATGCATAGATTACATGAACTACATGAAAGAGGGATTCCTCCGCATCCCATGCTTTCAATGTATCCGTCAATTAAGCACTAATTCACACAGTGGCTTGCAAAGGGTAAGCGAATACTATATACGGATTTCTTTCCGTTTAAAAGTCATTTTGCCGGATTTCGATCATCGTAAACACCTTCTCGAACATTTAAATGTCGTCTCATTATTTTTAAACGTTACGTTCTGAGGAGAGGGAGGAGGGGCGGGCTAGTGAAAGCAGTTGTTGTACATACCAATCAAGCTCTAGCAAGAATCTAGGTCTTGAATGTACAGTTCATATTCGATGGGACAAGCCACGAACAGATAGACAGTATAGCTATGAGAATTCCACTTAGTTCAGTCTTGGTTCGCATNTAAACTCTGGAACACAAACTGGAATCTACCTGGAATTCTCAGTTGCTTTTTATCTTGCGTTATGCAAAAGACATCGGTGAGCTAGAGGTGCTACATCCAAACGTTGAATTGCCAATGGGATATGAACTTACACGAGGTTGTTACCACTTTGAATATACTTCTAATCGGAATTAGAAACGGCATGCGTCCAACATCCATTTTCTACCTACCCAAATGGACAGGACAATACTCGAACTTTCAACGCCCCTACTCTTTGAGCTATAAGATAGTATTAATAATAACACTGATTACCTAGGTGGGTCTCTGTAGTCTGTGGCAAATAAACTACAATTTTGGTGAACAACCTTACTGAGTTATGACTACCTTCTGGCGCTAAAGCAGCGACGTCAAATCTCCTTCACTAACTAATCTTCTTCCCCAGAAATCCGTTTATTTTCTTTTTTAAGGTGAAGATGCTATCAAAGCCGTGACGAGATACATGTGTTTCACATTTAAACTACTGTTATCCAATAAAATACCCGCACTGCCCCTGACCCCGTCAAACTGAGACAGACGCAATGTTTCAATCACTTCCAAACTACTAATGGATCACAGTGCTTCCTAAGGGCTGAACAAACTTTATTGATCGAAATGAACCAACGATTCCAGAACCAATTGTCTCTTCCAGATGGAATGATTACGAGTGATTCGTTGAGCACATTGGCAGTGCATTGACAAATGATGCTTAGGTTGACCGAAGCCATCATGATCAGTCAGTTTAAGCCCAACTTGTGCATCAAAAAAAACATTTTTGACGCCTCTGATGCTGCTTTGATGATTCATTCCTACCCAATACCCTTTAACCAACATATCTTTATCACTCAATCCTCTGATCAATTGTCGGATTCCGTAATACGTCTCTAGAATTTTCCTTCCACAGCTTGCTTCACATTTCATAATCTATCTATGTTTCTGATTTCTTAATCGCGCTAGTGCTCAATCCCTTTTTGACGGGAATTTTATCCTACGATCAATCAGGTGAAACTGATGGCCCCAATCAATTCGGCTCAGATTGTTCTTTGGCCGTGGTTTACCTGGTTCAGGTTAAAATAACCGTACTTAGGTCAATCAAGACTATTTTCCGGACGTATCATTACTCAGTTATTTTATTAACTTAATTGGCAATATTTTCACACATCACAGTTCATTCAGTTGAGCATACAGTTCGGATGTTCCAAACTCGTGCTTCCTCGTTCCCAATGCTAATCAGTAGTGCGTATCTGTCGTCCAGTGCAATTCCCGACACCGTCATTTCCGCGTGGACAGCGTGGTCTTGTCTCCAGTACGGTCTCATTGCAGTTGCCCAGAAATACCTGCTGAACTTCCTTCAAGCGGTGTCCTCAATACAAGTCAGTCTATTCGTATGAAATGACAGCCACTAAGACTGACTTTTATCAGTGTTATGTTAGCAAACCTGATTAGGTTATCAGGATTTTCTTCTTTTTCTAACATTTCGTCGATTTATTTATCTGTGTTACGTTTCGTTATCTGTGACAAAATGTACGAAGTACTTTTTTATGCCCATTAGACTAAGACACTTAAATGGCTATCGCCGAAGAGGTCACCTGAATAAAGTAAAGTCAATAATTCCCATCGCGATATTTGGTATGGTGGATTCACATACGCTCCAATCAAGCTATAAAAAGGGCAAAACGCCGTTCTAGTTCTTCCCATGTGTACGGTTGACTGGACAATCTGAGGATTTCCAGTTACTTTTCAGTTATGGATTTGTACCAACTAACCTTCAGATCCCTTCGTTCACGCAAAATCCACAATTCTATTAGTCCTTTGGGAAACATCAGATTTCAGCTTCCTTCCAGATAGAACTTATCAGTAGGGAATATTCGCCATAACACCAAGGCATCAAACTCCAGACCAAGCACATGAAGGGCGTGTGTGTTGGAACTATGCAAACCGGCTCAGACTGGAGATGACTAGAAGTTCCAATTCATGTTTGTTTTCATAAACCATGAATCAGTTCATTTTGACCCCACTTCTCCGATCGAAATACCCTTTCCCCCACCAAGTAGGGTTTATTTTGCATGCTTGCGTGTACGGATGAGCTCTAATGAGAAAATTCCATCGGGATTGAGTGCTTCCTGAATGAATAGTTAACTAGGTTAACTGGGGATAATGCATGACCATAGATGAGTGAAGCTTACTTCATATCCCAAACCCGGGGATTTTGATGGGGATGAAGTCTGAATGGCAATCAGTGCATCTTATAATATCACGTTTGATTCAGTCCTTAGGGCCGTGCATAGGTACCAGAAATTAGAGGTGGACTTGGGTATGGAAGTCACTTCTTGGGAGTTAGGTAATCATCCACCATTTAAATATATTTTTTGGCAACTGAAATCTCTGTGTGATGACAGACAAACAGCACTAGAGAGCTGGGTCATCTTTCAGTGGAATCAGTAGCTTTGCATACTTTATCGTCTGTCCCTACCGGATCTCGAACCGCGAGTCTTCGAGTTGACTGTGGAATGTGTAGCTCAGGGGGTAAAGGTTTTGACTCCCAACTCAAACGTTGGAGCTTCGTGTGTGGCTGAAATATAAAATGTATGCACTGTAGTCAAATCCCAACAGGGACGAAACAGTTGTCCTCTGCGCTCCTTGTCAATCGTCAAAGAGATTTCTGTTTCAGATAATCAGTTCAACCCTAAATGAATTATTTTTCACGAATACTCCCAAGTAACTTTGAGTTAAATGTGGTGTGAATTCGATTTGGATTGCCCAGCTAAGGATTTATCAGAATGATAAGGTGAAACAGTTTACAGTTATTGACTTGGTTTAAACATCATTTTTATCGGACTGCATTATGATTAGATTTTCATGATGTCTAACTGAGCATGGATTATGAAATCAACTGCCTGTTAACTTATTTTCGTGGGGCATCTATCGGCCACGCATCTATCGACATCTATCTATCTATCGACATCTATCGACAAGAGATCGGGAATATGATGCGGCCTGACTGAGGTCCTTTTGAATCAGGTCAGAGAATAGTGAGGGAAACCGAAGGAAATGATTGAGAAATAAAACAATTTTGGTTACTGGAGGAAATATCACATTTAAACTCGTACCGAATCGCTTCAGCTGATGAATGTGAAACGATTAACGACGCCTTTTATGTATGGGGTTCATTCGGAGTCATCTTAAGTCAAGAATGCATTTTACTCACCCATTGCCGACAGAATGTCCGGCGGAGAAAGTTCTCACTTTCGGTTTGGTATATATGCGATTAAAATGGATTTACCAATATGCCATTGAGTAAATAAGCAATGATTTGTGTTCAGGTTAAAGAATATTGCTCCTAATGGTGATACTTAAGTATTTTACGGCGTAAACTGTAAAACGTTGATCAGAATGATTGTGGAGAGCAGATCACCAACACGATAATGTTGGATGTGAAACACATTCAACCGATTTGAAAAGACCAATGGAGAAGACATAGCCACTTCAAATGTTGTGAATAAGTGAGACATTATCAGGGAAATTAGTGAAGAGAAGCAGTCTGTGATAGACGATTATCATTCACAAACTGGAAAATGTGAGTAGAACAAAATCTAGCGAGATAAAACGTTTCAAGTCAGAGCTTATCCATAATTGCTGATCAGTGATTTGGTTGCTCTTCGTGCATTGAGTCCAATTGTGTTTAAACAAATCAACAAAATGCACGAGGTCGCCAAAACAGTCGCTTGCAAAGCAGGGCAGGAACGATAAATCTAAATTCATTTAGGGTTTCTGCCACATAATGAGTGGGACTGACTGACTATCCAACAGACGTTGAAGGTGGGTAATTTTGTTGAATCATCACCAAATTTCAAATTCAAATTCAAATTTTTATTATGGGTAAATTGCAAAGCTGATGCTTATTCAATCCCATAGGATCTGTACACACTGGGTTCGGTCATTAATAAATAGCCAGTCATAAAGTTCACTCACGAGTGCTGAAAAGTGAGGTGTTTCAGTGCTTCATCCAGTCGTGACTTGAATGAATCAATAGATGGTGAACAAACAACTTGAGTTTAAAGAGAATTTCAGGTATTAGAAACTCCGTGGCTGAAAGAGTGACGCCTGCAGTCTAGCCGATTCTTACTGAGTAAACTTTAAACTGATCTCTGAGGTGACCATTCGTGGATAGTGTTGGCAGAGTACTACACTCAAAACAAAGAGGCGGCAAACAGAAAAATTAATTAATAGACCCAATAAACAAATATTCTCACAATAATCTTGTAGTACTTTACAAACAGTCTTACATTACAGCTCTTTCATCATTACCAAACCTAATTTGAAGTGGATATGCTTCAAACACTTGTGCTTTGACTGTGCTGAGTGCTTCGCCTCTGGTCTTCATTTTCACAAACACACAATTCACACAGTATATCATCTACTGAGGAAGCGTTGAAGGTTGGGTACAAAGAGAAACTTGACGATGAGGTGAATAGCAAAGTTGTCAACCATATTTGTTTCCGATTCCGGTTTCTGATTTTAATCCCAGATACCCAAGGCATCAACGATAAGCTGTGCAAAGAACAACAATCAAGTTGAATGATTTAATGAATGCAATGAGAATTGAACCTTCGGAGGATGGTTGGAGGTAATCACTCGGAATTCATACTGTACCAGTCACCTCAAGAACTGGGAGGTGAAATGGTGCCTGTGTTTTCGTTGGCCGAATACTAGGAGTCAGTGCTTGTGTTTTGGACTAGTTCTTCTGACTCCATTTGCATAAATGTCTTACAAGATGCTTCAGCGGTTATAAGCGAACAGAATTAGATTGTTATTTATTCCCGGTGGAAATTTATCAGGGCGTTTACCTAATTTGNGCCCTTGGTTTGAGAGTCGAAAGCCATCCACTCCTGAGCTACATGGTCGATGATCGATCTCCTTAAGGCATGACAACGAGAAATCAACACAGAAATCTAAGTCTGGTTATATTGATCTTTCAAAGATATCTGTTCTTAGGAGTTTACTGTTGTGTATTACAAGAAAACGTTCACTGCATTCAAAACTCCATTGACTTATAGTGAACTCGTAAAAACTAAAATCCCCACAAGGCCACAATAAGGAAACATTGCAATCTGTGTATTTGCGTATATCATGGGAGAATTAGAAAAGTATTCTAGATGGTGAATGTTCGGATTAGCCCATTCGGTTTTTCACAGAAACTTATTCTCTTCCCTCCGATTTAAGCTACCAGACCTCTGCATTTATTTTATTAGTCATTCCAAAAGACAGTTTGGTGACCCTCATTAGTTGGAATTCATATTAACTCTGCACTAACAGCGATTGGTTTGACCGTATTTTGTGACAATCACGTTGGAAATTTGTGGTTCATCTCGGTTTAGATGGCCACTAGAAACACATCTGCTTGACACAGCAAGCACGCCCTTGGCTCAGCGTCGTACATACATTTCTTAAAATATCTTCCTCCGTTGTCACTCCTTGACCTCGAGCGTATCGGTAGTGTCCTTAAAACAGCAAACAAGTGCCTTTCCACGGAAAAAAAATTTGGCAAACGTTTCCGATTTCAGTGTTGTGTGTTGTGTTTACAAGTCCTCAGATTACAAAGGAAAAATCAGTTTTATTATCAAAACACTTACATTTGATTGCTTTTCTTGTGTTATAGGAGGTTTTGCACAAATCGACCGATTTGAGGATAACGAAGAGATAAGGATTATCATACATTTTCATTATTTCTTGTACTTCTATATATGCTGATATTTAAGAATTTACAATGCTTCATTCAGGTTGTTTAAAAGAGTTACTTGTGAGCGTAGAAAAAACGTGAGGTGGTAGGGAATTTCAAATACTGCACACTTTGAGGGCAAATGAATGATGTCGACATTCCAGTCGACAGTTTCAGAGAATTAATTTGAATAAGTGCTCCCCTGAGGTGAGTGTTGGCCACATGGCGAACAGTTGACGACGTGGGTGATCAGGATTCTGCATTATTTGATACACCACAATCACGTCTCCTTAAATTCGATGATACTGTGTGTGCACAATCTCAATGACTCTGTAATGCGAACGTACTCCGGGCTCTCGCAGCGCAGTGGAATGAACGGAAACACGCGACAGGATTTTCCTCGGCTTGTATTCTCGTGGCTGGAGACGATACGAAACTTTACGGATGACGAACAAAGGCGAAGAACGGTCGTAGGGAAACGAGACATGGAGTGGCGAAGAAACACTGATAGAAAGATCCTCCGTGGGTTGAGGTTAAAGTTAAACCTGGAAGGCAAAACAAACAACATACCATGAACCAAAATGTTCAGGGAGATACAAGCACTCAAGCACTCATTACTGACGCGGTTACCAAGAGTTGCAATTCCAGTTCCTCTACATAAGTCTTGGAATGCTTAAGAATCGCTTTAGAATCTTGGTGGCCATTCCTCGTGAACGTTCCAAACACTAACGATCGCGTAGCAGTCATGGAATCCAGGCCTGAATAGCATACGCTTTGTGGGGTCGAATGTAGGCTGATGACAAACGTGGGAACGGTATAGGTTCAAATTTACCAAATACCTTAGCAAACCCAAGTGTATTTTGCAGCGGTGAATAATTCCCTGGAACAGTTTAAAGGATAACGTGGGCCATCTTGAGCAATATCAGTGACAAATTTATCATTTGAGGCTTATGGAAGTTGTTGATGTTCCAGGAAGTACAGAAACCGAGTTATGTTAGGGTACGAAGATACATTTCGGTGCATTGAATTAATCGTCATTTTCGGACGATCAATGATACGGAGTACCAAGTGTTCTCTGAAGTGCCAGTGAGTCCTCAGGTTTGCTCACTGTCACTGACACAAAGTCTCACTTAATGAAGAAGAAAGAAGCTTGTAACACGGATGAGACTAACCATCACACAGAAACCATTGATTCCACGGGAGAACTGACAGCCTTATTGGGTAGCGCTAGTCACCTGGAGTCGCTGACTTCAGTCAGTCAATAAAATGGAGTAGAGATAAGTTGTGTTGTTTCTCTATCTGATAAATATAAAATGAACTAAGTGTATTCAGCTACAATGAATGTCTCCCTAGCGCTGCTTCAGCAACGGGGTGGTGGTGACAGCGTGATTGAACCCAATGATTCTAGCTTCAAGACCCGCTACCCTCACCCAAATAGGTGGTAGGCAGCTTTGCTGTCGTCCGGTTCAATACCACGCCTAACCAAGAAGGGGCTTATTTGGTTCTCCAATCCAACTACTGGGGATTAGGTTACAGGTTTCCATCACTGAACAACAGGTCTTCGTTGCTATGGGATCCGCCCCGTCTGCTATTCATCACAATAATATGTCTGTGCAGTAAAAAACATGGACAACAAATTCCAAAGTTTGCAATGACGTTCAAGATGCCACAATCTTGCCATGTAGAGAGTGAATTGTATTAACAAATGGACTCACTGATTGAATTCGTATAGGGAAGTATGTCCTGAGAAACCAATCAAGCAAACCAAAGACGTACCATAGTTTGCATCAGTACGATGATTTTCAATGTGTATCCGTTTATCAAGGCTCGTCTTCAGAGAATTACGTGATCAAGGATTCACTAGTCGTAAACACATCCGAAAAGATCTCATTTCCGTTTTCCTGTTAAATGAGTTTTCAGTAATAAATGATTACATGATATTTGAAACCATTTTAGAATTGTAGCCACTGAAGTCACGAAGAGTTGAAAGACGGGGAACTCAGAGAACAGCATTATTTCTCGAAATGGAAGAACGCACGGAAAAAATGTTAAAATCAGGCGTGCTTTCCCAAATTTCACACAGTTTTCATGCAGACAGTATTTTTCTTGTGAGTTGCCTGATGAATGAACCCGTCAAAAGTATCCAAGTGCCTGGAAATATTAATAACGCAACCAAAACAGTTTTATCAATGCCACAATATCGGGACGAAAAATGAAAAAACCTAAAAACACAAGGCGCAGTCTGTTTTCAAACCAGAGGGTGCACTATAACCATTGTGGAAAAATTACAATCCATTGCAAATTTCAGAATGGGCTTTCCGGGAATTGAATGTTTCCTCATTTCTTATGCATAAAAAGAGAGAATGCATGCTATCCTGGAAATGGTTTCAAAGACACAACGCGTTGAGCATTTTCGCAATACGAGACTGTACGATATTACTCGCATAAAAGAGCTGAATCTTACGTGAAGAAGTACCCTCGTGTTTTTTCATTAGCTGTAGTCATTCAACCTTACACCAACATACTATCAATTATTTATGCATCTATTCATTTGTACTAAATTAGAACCAACCAGTTAGATACTTTGAGTCAGCTCGTGTTCAATGATTGCGCACTTTTCGTAATTTAAGTTGTCCTAGTAATATTTCAAGTTGTCCCGTGGACCTCGTCGGCAATGCCAGTTTCATGTATTGTTCAAGACCCCTAGTGATATTTGAAGGTTTTAAAAATGAACAATACTAAGCGATTCACCAAACATGTCGGGGTCTCTGAATTCAGCTTCTTGGTCCGTAAAATCAACGGACTCCGAGCTATATAATCACCATTAACTGGATTCTCACAGCGTTTTCGTTGTTTTGGAAACTTTGTGCTATTATGTTCATTCTAAAATCCGTGAAATGCCTTTATGAAGCACCTTCGAAATTCCGGCCATTACATTTTATCTTCTTTAGGCGGATCGGTTGGTAACAGAGAGAAGAATCCACGAGAAGCCCCAAGAATGTCCAGGAAAACTAATGATAAACTAAATGACAGGTCGCACTACGCAAACACCCCGTCTCAGACAACTGCATTCTAGCAGTCATCAGTGTAGATTTGCTCTCTCTGCTGAGTAACATGGCACAAGCACATGACAAGAACAGGATAACATTCACAGTTCGGGGTCGTAATGCATCAGAAAAACTGGCACCATGATGAAACTGATGACTGTGTTGTTCGGAAATGAACCTTATTCGCCCATTCTCGCGCGAGACGATATCATTCAGTTCAGTACAACAGAGATGACAGGAGCACAAGTGATGGAACTGTTTCAGTTTTCTACACAGTTCTCAACTGTAAAATCGAATCGATATATCAAATTTTCCAAGCATTTTCCTGAAATCACTTTTGTGGGCGCAAGTGAGTGAATAAGCAAGTGTAAGGTGGATGTATGTAACAAAATACGCATTTGTTGATCAGATAGGCAGTTACCTAGATCGGAGTGAAGCACAGCTATATTCCCACAGAAATGGATCATCACATATCTCATACAATATATATGTTTACTTCGGTGCAGGAACAAGATAGAAAAATATTCAGTAATTACGTGAATCACCCAGATAGAAACAAGAATTACTAGGTAATCTGATATGATCACCAACCTGGGTGAATAAGAACACAGCGAGAAGCTGTGATGCTTGCGTGTGTATGAGGGATCACTTCAACGATGCTGATATATGTGCAAGGACAGATGGTTATCTCTCGAGCACAAAAAGTATGTACTAATGGCAGTCGCCGAGGCGCATTACCGGTCTGAGTTGACCACTTTGAAACTCTAAGTATCTTGTCGTGGTAACATGTCCGCATACAAATGTGGAAGAACAGACAATCTGAAGTTATTGTATGAGTTGTTCTTGAGGCCTTTGATGAGTAGACAGTAGCCTTTCGTATGTTATGGATACCGTTAGGATTGTGCTGGATTATTCCTGACCTTCAGGTGATGTCGTTTTACAGAAAATTCAAAAATGTAGCTTTCACAGCTTCCGGTGTCTATCAGAGCTTCCACTGGGATACGATTTATAGTTATTTTTTCAGTACCGTAGATAGTAAAACCGGAGCGGATGCAGAGACTGTAGTTGAGAGAGCAAGCATTGTAGATTTACCGTTTCTCCGGTAGCGATATTCAGACCCGTTTAATACTTCCGTGTTTCCCACAGTTATCGCAAACTGCGTAATTATTGTGACATTTGAAACGAGAAAATCTTTCATTTCCGCATGAATATCATCTAGATTTGACCATGACTGACGTTTACATAATGCAGGCTGTTGCTGTTTTTCATTGGTTCAGATGAACCTGACATCAGTGGTGTTTTGAAAATATTCGACTGTTTTCGTACCGTTTCAAGCGACGGAGGTAATTCTAAAGTGGTCGGTGGGTCCAGACATCCGCTTTCAAGAAGGCGCTGTCGTACAACGTTTGGTCGCATCCCGCCTATAAAGGCGTCTCAAATGGTGTCACCCAGATTTTGCTCCGCTGTTATTACCTTAAAGTTACAATCCTTAACTAAGGATTTGAGTCCCTGAAAGAACTGATCTAAATTTTGCCCCGGTTCCTGTCTGCAGGTGTCCAGTAGATTTCGAGCGGGCGGTTTGATAAATAGTTTTCCAGGGTTTTCGTTGCAGCGCTGTATGATATATAGTCCGCGACATAATCATTAATTCCGGGTGAAATATAATTGTGCAGCAAATCTGATTTTTCAGAATCCCAAACCCTAATTGTGGTGAAAAATCTGTCAAGTGTACACAACCAATGCCACTATATTTTCGAAAAATTAGAACTTTTCGGGTACGTATTGAAGCAATGAGGGTCACTCCTATTTACAACGATCGCAAAAACCGTGAATTGGAGCGAAGACAAAGGCCTGATATCTAGGCTTTACTCAACATGTAACTGAACGACAGAAGTTGAAAAGAATGAGGGCGAAATTTAGAGAAACGAGTACAAAATAATGTAATAACAACAAACACCAGTTTGATTTATCAGAGATGTTTAATTTGTTGAAGAATCTGATTCAACCTTCGTCATAAAACGTGATCGAGCCGCAGTCTTTTTTCGTAGATCCGGACGCTCCATGTTTTTGTCTCGGTTGTGCAACGTTTCCGCAATTTTGTTTGGTTTAGGATGAATCAATTTAACGCTGGAAAGGTAACACGTAACATTTCTGATTCGGTAAGTTTTGAATACTGGGACATATTTTGAGGAACTGGTGCACGATTGCAAAAACAATGAGCAAACCATTCATGAATGCAGTGAAAACTACCCATTGCGCAACAGAATCGCTCATTTTCTTCCAGCTCCTTGTTAACATATGAAGTACAGGCTGCCGATGGAGATTTCCTCTTTCTAAGTTGTTCAATTTAATTACTCCTGTGGCACAGGTTATGTTGGTCACATCATCAGAAACCAAGCTGATCAAATTAAAGAACAGTGCCCAGTCACCGTATACATGGCAGAAACAAACAAACCCTGTTGACGTGTGTGAACCACTATGTCCCATATGTGCACTACCATAGATCCGATATAAGGATATTTAAGTCCAACTGCAGAGGATATAACAATTCGAATATAAAAAAATCACTATTCACGCAGAGCCAGTTTGTGCAGTTCCCTTTTCCTGCCATAAGTCTGGAGAGTCCCCAACAGTAGTTGGCCATTAGATGAAGCAGTGAAAACAAGGTTGTTTGCCCCATGGTTTTTCCAATTGGTCTATCGGGTTTATTTACTCATACATATTCGTGTGAGAACACAACCAAATAGCCTCGTTGTTCAAAGTGCGACAATAAGTGATTTGTTCAGGGAAAACGAAGACCAAATACACACTATTGACAAAGACATTGTTTTTCCCGGAACGCGTCCAAACCATGGCATAAACAGCAAGCCTATCGCCACAATAAAAACAAGTCCCTATCAATTTTAGGCATATCCCAAATGTCACGGGAGCAAATGATGTAAACACAGACATCTGACGTGCTCGTACTAATCCTATATGAGCTATCGACTGTGAAAGACGAAATTAGCACCGCGGGAGTGCCTCACACAGTGCGCTGAACGATAGCATCCCAAACAAGCATGCAAAGTTGTTGTTTCAAAAGTACTCATTTCATGTGTGTACGGAACTATAGTGTTTCAAGAGCAGTCATTTTGGAAGGAGTATTGGCTGAACAATAACTTAAAAGTATCGTCTTGAGGCAATGAAAGAGCAAACGTTTAATGCAGCCTTTTTTAGACGGCGTATTCTAGTACACTTTTAGGACTACAGTGCTTTCTCTTTTAAACATGTCACAAACCATATGTTCGAAGATGCACTTTACACGAACTGTGATACTTTCTTTGATACACGTGATTACTATCAGGGTTCCCAGCGTTGAATGCTTATCTGGCCATTCGAGAAAAATTAATGATTCCATTCAATTGTTTGTATAACGTGAATTTGGGCAATTTTTAGTCCCCAGCTGCATTCGGGCTGTGTAGATCCGCGAAGCCGTTGCATCGATTCAGGTAAAGCATTTTCTTCTTAGATGTTTGTCCATTTCCCACATATACGATGACTAAATGCGAGCAGAATGCACAAGCCCACATACTTCTGTCGCTTAAATCGCTTTCCTATCTATCTGCTACTACTCCAAAAGCCAGAAAATACGGGGTTTGCACGAAACAGGCATTTGATCAATCTCTGGTTTCGTTAATGTCTCTGAATCTGTCTCTCTATCTTTCCGTCGATCAATTTTGATATTATATGCTTTATTATACTGACTTTTTCTGATCTGTTTTGCTATAAACTTCCTTAAATTCCAGAGTCGGTCAGAATTACATCTAACATGCGACGACCAATACGTTTTCCTTATCGAAAAATCGATTTTGTGACGAATGGATCTACTGAGAAAATCCAACAAGGGGTTCGCAGTTTCTCACGAAATGAGTCGTAATTCGATGAAAACTTTCATTGCAAATTATCTCAGCATTTTAGATGAAAATTTCTTGCCTAGACTTTTTCAATCTTATTCCTTGAATACCCACATGACGCGTGTTCCCAAGCCGACAGGGTGTGTAAAATTACAAGTCGTGGGAGTCTGCCAAAATTGTGCCGCACAAAGTGTGATTGATCGAATTAATCACTTCATGAAACACTGCTGCAAATTCTCACGCCCCCAGACTGGATTAAATTCAGTCAATGCTCGGGGTTACTAAGATTGTGCACCTGGTGTTTTTGTTTTCAATCCCAATGTACGCACTACTTTGGTACACCCCTGATTTTTCTTCAATTTTTAAAAACCGATTATGTTCGAAGGTCAAAAATTCCATGGCACAGATGTTTTGCCCCGTTCATACTTAGTCAGACCTTATGTGCATTCAAACTCCAATTTGTTAAAATCGATCCATCCCTAATAGTGAGCCTAAATGAAGCAAAAAAGCATTCAGTGTGTTCCGAATAATAAAATCAACCAACTAGCGCTGAGATGAAAACTATCACATAAGAATACTGAAAAAAACTTCGAATTTGAACTTTTCATTAGTCAGCAATTCAGTAGGTGGTATTGAAGATTTTTCCATTCATCCGAAAATCCAAAGTATTTTATTAGATCTCAAATTAGGTCTATGAGGCGAGTAGCTAATAATTGTTTTATGTGAATAAACTACACTTGGTCTGTTGAAATGGGTACTTTATTTCATCAAGTTACTGGGAAAAGCATACAACTCCACAAATCTTCTTGCTTTCCTGGGTGGAAGAAAATCGTTCGAAGTGAGTTTTCAGTTACGCTGTCCTGAACTTCTGTCCCGGGAATTACCACCCCTGACCATCGCCGGTTTACCGATGAAAGTCGGACAGCTAAATTATACCCTGCACTTTCATAAGCCATGCCCANNCCATGCCCAAAGTATTATAATAATCTTCGGAGACCACACATTTTCCCCAATCTGAAATACCATATTATTCCGGGCAATGTATGGTGTGGTGTGACTTTCCTCCACTCAACTTGATCTGCAATTTCACATATAGTTATCCAAGCTACATTCCTTATTCTCCTCTGTTGTGGGTGCATTGCAGTTTGTAAACTTGCAGTACATTGTGTAAATTACAGCTGAACATTGCATGAACTGCTAAATTGTTTATGCACTCGTAACCAGGTCGAACGCTGTCAAACGGGAACTTCCTCATTGCATTCTCACAGATTTTTCTGCTCATTCTAAGTTCAGTCCTGGAATAAATAAATTCCCCGAATAAATTCCTCGAATAGCAGTGCCGATTCTCTGAAGCGTTCCTGATGACTTTATTTGACGAAGTGGTTGTTTTTTCACAATTTATCTTAAATGCACAGGCAATTTTATGTCGAATTCATTTTGCTCACTTCTCCTACCGTATTCTTCACCTAGATACCCAACCCTTGACCATCATTTTCTTCAGTTCTCGGCTGCCGGCAAAGTTTCTATACATAGGGATCACATTTTGTGCCAGTCAGTGTTCTTTTTTTTGCCCACCTGAAACCAGATACCTATTCTGTTTACCTTTTTTCTCACCCCACAAGTTTAGGAAATACCTATTTATGTAGAGTCCTGCAATTTGGTACGTGGGACCCTCAATATCGATTTATCCTTGCACTTGTCTCGAATACACCTCCTTAAGGACGTGGAATGCTCACCTCGCGAACATCACAGTGGAAGTGTCCAAATGGCTCACTACACAGACAGGATGATTCACACACAGCGTTGACAGAGCTACTTTTTGTTTCGCACTGGGTACCACAGTGGTTTGCGTATGCGGCTCATGAGGCAAATTGCCGAGTTGGAACTTTGATTAGAGAAAACCGAGTGAAATGCATGATAAAAGGTTGTTTACTTTGAAACAAGGGGAGTTACATCCCCAAAGAGACTGGGGTGACAGTGTAAGCTAGGTTGGTTGCCTGATGAATCAACAGAGCAAAGAAAGTTATTCACAATCTTTTGAAAAATCCGGGATGTTTAATTCCAAAAAGAGAAGGGAAATCGGAACAGGAATTCTCCTATAAAGTCCAAAGGTAACGTCTTCTTGGCACATTTACCTAAATTGTGAATCAATCAACTTAGCTCACTTCTATCCAGTCGAATGTCAGTTTTTGTCGTTCTCAACAAGTTCAGCGAACACCAATACATCTGCCATACATCTGCGGCTATAAGTACGATCCCGAATGAGAGGATGTCATATTGCAAATCAAGACGAGTAGTAACAACTATATCGGGTGGGAAACAGCCTGGTCAAATGTGTTATTTTGTAACAAATGCATAGAACTTGGACGACCACTAAGGAATAATGTACATTTAGAAGAACACGAGGAAAGGTAAGCTTGTCTTGAGGAAAGAAAATAAGTGTCTCATTCATGAAAACCTTGAATGAACCCTTTCTTGCTGCAAAGTTGGAAGATAGGCGACCCTTGCTTCTCGAACAAGACATTGCGCGTCAATACAATGCGTTTGTTATAGCGCATTTAGCAACACCATTGATCGATCGAGAAGCTCACAACCTCGTTTTGAACATCCATAGAAAATGTTCGAGATTGGCTGACCATTGAATAAAAATGGAAGGATCTTCGGTGGTATGAGCGAAATCAAAGCATGGTTTCTTCAACAAATGATAACAATGGGAAAAGAAAGCGACCTAAAATCTTTCTGAGTTCATCTGAACAGCATTTTTCTTGTGCTAAGCAATATAGGTCGTTATATTGCCTATAATTGCATTGTCTGTACTTACGTCACATTCTTGCGCTGAAAGTATTTCATATAGAGTACAATCAGTGCAATCAGTCATGGGATCGTTCAATGTTTCTCATCTATCTTCGCTTATACAAAATTTACAGTGCACAGTTTCGATAGAGTGAAACCTAAAAGTTTTTCAAATAAGTCATAGAAGTTAATTTTCTCACTTCTTTAAATATAGATGTTTTATTAACGAAATACTTCAAAAGATGGCTGCAAGACAATGATAAGAGGTCTCGAACCATCAATGAATATTGACGCTTCCGCGGTACGTGTGCTATTTTACGCCATGTTATGGTGATCCGTCAAGGTCAGCCATGAAACTAACAGTGACCACATGTGGCTGGTTGATTGCTCTACATCTTTGAACTGCCATGTGACACCTCCAAGTTCAGTTCGAGGCAGCAATCGGTCATGCAGACATTTGTGCATAAGCTTCCGGTCAAATACCTTGCTCCCAAGGATATCGAAAGTAGCGGGTTGCGGTCGCAAATGACCACCAATTCTCTCATGTTTGTTAAAAAACGTTGAGGATCACGGACTTTGATACAGACAGAAAACCGTCAAATTATCCTTTCGGTTTTTAAGTTAGCATTCAGGACCAGGACACCCAAAATGGAACTCGGATTAGCAGTTTTATTGAGAACCGATTAATGGATACTTGGTCAAATCCTCTACCTAAAATTCAAGGAGATGAGACTGGTAGTTTATTGGACTCAGGATGAAATGCAGTATCCAATAGACCAATGCTAACCACTGCGAGTTAAATGTGAATAACCTGAGTAAAGATTTGGCAGAAATCCGTGGGATATTGCTGATGCAGTAGAGTCCCGACTTTCGTGTACTGCAAAATATGTATGTGATCACGATTAATGCAAGCCTAAACCAGCTGGAGGTGTTCAGGTATCACTTCATCGAACAAGAAAAATATTGCCCCAGTAAATGATTGGGATTAGCGTAACCAAAGTGGTGTCTGTTATATGCATTTCCCCGTTCTGGAACGGGACTGTATTGTGATCTGATATATAATAGCGAGAATCATTTCAACTTAGACGGACCGATAGAGTTATATTGCCATTGTCAAAATTGTAAGAGGGAGAAAAGTGTTGCCGGATAAGTAATCAAACAACAAATCATCGAATACGGTCTTCATCCACAACTCACGACGCCAATCCCGTTAACTCACAAGTGGCACATACAAAACCGCAAATCGTTTAGTCACCTAAGCGAAAACCGCCTCTTAAATCTATCCGTTCGGACACCGTCGCACTGACCAAGTATTGCAACCACTGACAGGTTTGCATTTAAATACCCGTTTTCCCCTCAATATGTAAAGTTCTCTTCGCATTCTACACCCCTTTGATCACTTGCAGATACTTTCAGTCTTTAATTAACTCATAATCTTTCTCCTGACCACTGATGTGTTGACTTATCAAAAGACAGTAATCGAAGGCGAAGCATATGTGTACAATAATGTTGATTGTGCAAACTGAATCGCCTTCTCACTCATTTCTACTACAAGCCACAAGCACCAGTATAGTAGTTGAAGTAAGCGCTAATCCCGAATTACGAATTTCGTATTAGGAATCACGGACGCCCTAGAAAGACCCAATCCCACTGGTACTTGCACGACAGTATCCCACGTAACCGAGACGTAAGGAAAAGGCCACAGGAGAAGCAGTTCATTTATCGAAAGAGATCATAGCCTTTAAATAAGATGTACGAAAAATGTTCATCGGTCAGCCAGGAATCTACTAATCGCGTGCTCGTATTCCTGGCGTCCTAAAGCTTCTGTTTAGGCCGCAAGGCTTCTGATTAGTCGGTACAATCGGCCTCTGGTTCGTAGTCTAAAAGCAGTAACTCGTAGGCATTTTGCTGGCGTCACCTGGGAAGTCTGACTCACCACAGCTGTTCAAAAACTGTAATGTATCGCCCCGTATTTTTCGTCATCCCTTAATCTAGGATCACGATAACTATACGCCAAGGCCCTCCGGAAGAAAGCTTCTGGGTTATAACAGCCGTAAACTGACAGATCCCAATTTACACCTAAGAGACATAATGGTTCAGTGTGGAGGCTCGCATGCACCAACGCACTCGGTCGCCCTGTATCGGAATATGGTTTATGTGACTAACAAGTCGTTACATAATTGAACCAACTGATGGTCGTTTGGTCATTTTCCACTCAACCTATACAATGGTCGAATAACCTGACTGGATGAACTGAAGATTAAGCATAAGGATGGAGCCTGGACGATAGTCGACTCAAACTGGTAGCACGTTTCCGACACCACTATCCGCACGCAACTGCGAGTTAAATGTGAATAACCTGAGTAAAGATTTGGCAGAAATCCGTGGGATATTGCTGATGCAGTAGAGTCTCGACTTTCGTGTACTGCAAAATATGTATGTGATCACGATTAATGCAAGCCTAAACCAGCTGGAGGTGTTCAGGTATCACTTCATCGAACAAGAAAAATATTGCCCCAGTAAATGATCTCTGATGTGCCAATCTTTTAAATGAATTTTCTCAATCAGCTGTTCCAAAGAGCTTGAACGAACAAGAGTGAGTGTCGCCAGTCAGTATCTTGCCACTCCGACATCTGTGTTTTGTTGACTGAGAAATACAACGGGATGGAAGCAGAATAAAAATTGAAACACAAATAAAAACGTAAAAATTAGAATTAACCAGTTTATTTTTTTGAATTCACAAATACAAAAGGATAACAGGCGTAGATTTCCAGCACGGAGTAAATATTTTAAGAACCGTCAAATTTTGTGCCAATGGTGACCATGGGGATTTCAGTTCAGATACTGTTTACATATTCAATCTATACCTTTTTCAATTTGAGATGTCCGAATATCAAGTTAAGATGTCATGTTGCACTATTTTTCTAAGCGGGTTCGGTAAAAGGATAATCACAATAAAACTTGGAACTTCTCTTAAGTACGGACTGCAATATCCGTTAATACCGGCCCACGGAAAACTCTTCTTGGTATTTTCCCAGCTGACTGTTTTCACGTGGAACGATCTTGCTAACTTCGTCGGAGATAGAGTTCCAGAGGAGAGAATAGATATTATGGAAAAAAGCATATTGATTTTATAAAAGTTGTTGTCCTGCTGCTTGTATAGCAGAATACGGCGAAGATACCTTTCTTCCACTTTCAGTTGGAATACTTTCGCATGGCACGACGATACTTTGTTTTAGCTCTTTGATCGTTCTCGATTTTCGGGAATAAACGGTTCACTTTAGATATTCCCACAGAAACAAATTTGAGGGAAATAGATCAGATGATTTTAGAAGCCACCCATTTGGTCCTCCTTGGCCAATCCTTCTGCAATAAAATTGCGAATCGAGGGAACTTTTCACCACCAGAGCAGTGGTGGATATTGTAGTCCGCACTTCAGAGTTTTATTATGATTATCGGTTTACCGAACTCGCTTAGAAAAAATAGTGCATGTATCTTAGACGAGTCAAACGTTGGCCCGGAGTCATCATTCCTAGAACTGCATCCATTTCGAATGTCTTACATGGCGCATCGTTCCACAACTGATTCTCCTGTGGTGATTCTCTATCAATACTTAAGCAATGTCGGATTCAGAACATATCCTACTCATGCGCTGGCCGAAAATTGCACAACCGATCGGGTTCATTTATCGATCAATCGGATAGTCTAGCGGCAACAAGGGACCTGGTGCTTGCCCAGCTAACCAGAGCAAGAAACCACACCTTGTCTACAGCCGCGAGTCTTTAGTAGGCCTAGTGAACTTCAAATGTGCAGAAGGCGTGCCATCACCACACGGATGGAATGAACGTGACAACAAGAGCATCACAGAACTTACAAGACAATGTGAAACAATGGTACAATCGCACTGTCGTACTATCCACACAGCAACATGGCATCTTAAATTGATATTCAGATGTCTCCGATAGATATTCGGACATCTTAAATTGAAAAAGGTTTAGTCTCATCGACTGAGAATCACGACAAATCACGGTTTATTTAACGTCTGTAATCATCATGTGCGGTTGCTTCGGTCTTTCTATACGCAGTAGAAGGTGATACACCTGAACAAAGATGAATTGTCATTTCGGTTCAGCACTGGCACGAGCTGTGGCACAGTGGTTATGCACACGCCTTCCATGCCATGGGTCCGGAGTTCAAATCCCGAAAGAGACGGTGAATATGCACTACTAGGGAGCTCTAATAAGAGTGAAACCCGAGTCTAGTGCTTCTTAGTGTACGATTGACTGGGAGAGCTGATAAATAAGAGTGAAGGTGAAGTCTGAAGGATGGTCAGTTCAATAAAGACGTGAAATTCAAGTGAAATTGAAGNGAAATTGAAGTGTAAAAACTCATGGCGTATTTCAGGATTTTTTTTTTGAAACGAGAAATCATGACGCATTAGGAGCTGTTTGAGGTTGAATCATGATCAATATAGATCAACCAATCAAATGCATCGCCAGCTACATGGGTTGCATGGAGTTGGTAAATGGTTTTTGATCTTCTTTGTGAAACGAGTCCTAGCTATGAGAGCTGAAACTGGAGCAGACCTCTGTTCCTTAGCAATGATACTCATTGTTAATCATATAAGATACAATCGTACGAGATCGAGATTGCAGTTGATTTCTGATATTTTCCAGCGAAGTTCGCAACGAAGTTAATCACAAGTGTGCAATAATTATTATTGCATCACAATATAAGGAGCGCATGTGTTTCGCGTTCGAATTTCCAATTAACTAGAAGATCAGCTTTACAGTTTACCATTTTTCACTTCTCAAGTTACAGTATTTCCGAGCATTCTTTCACCCTTGTCATAATTGTGATGATTAGTGCTGAGATGAGGAAGATGTGATGCGCGCGATAAGCTTGCACAAATGGATTATGCGTTAGTGTGTCCCTACAAAGTGAAAAACTGTCTCATCAGATGCCCGGAGGGGGTAAAGTGGGTGGCCTGTTTATATTCTACCTGTAAGCTATTGCGTTCTATTCGCAGTTGGACTGATTACATTCGCACTGCTGATGAAATCCATTCAGATGACAATGGCTATGCAACCCTCTCTACGTTTTCCTCCCACGCTGCCCTTGCCTCAAACACTAACGGGTTCATCACATAATAAAATTAATCATTGAGGGAAGGGTTCAATGCATCAGGTGACATAGGTCAAACTCTGGCGGTTCACCAACATATTGCCCGTTGGAAGGGAAAGCTATTCAATTGGGGATTTCATGCATAAATGATAATCCATGTTTCAAAGGTTTACATCATCTGATTGCCTGACTTAACTTCTTTTGAAGTTCCCTAAAACATATTTCGGAACACTTGAAACTCGTGGTTTAATATCTGAACACAGTTAAACAATTATTCGGGGGCACCTTGTCCCTATCATACCAACATAGCAATAGGCTGTAGTTAGTCGGTCACTTTTCGTGAATCCTATTCGTGCTAATCTAGGCGGTACCATATGCATGGCTTACATCACAGAGCAGTGTTTTAAACTCGACCGTGAAACAGAGGACACAGATATGGTGCAATCTTCTGATGATCGGTTGTCAACCAGCTGGTGAAGACGTGATAAACCCTTGTCAAGCTTGACTTGAATTTCCGGTCCATTAACTGAAGACGCATCATGTATGTGTCAGAAGGTGGTGTTATCCAAAAGTCACATTATCCTGTACACAGTGCGAACGGTTTCGAACTTTGGATCGTACACAAGCAAGAAAATAAGAAATATTGTGAGGATAGTAACTTTCCGGGGATTAAGTACAGTAGATTTACATCCGGCATCTGATCTTATTTGGATCAAATCTTGGCACATCTTCATTCCACCTCTATCTTCGCAAAGGGTTTTCGACAGTTATGATCACATAAATTTGGGGATGATTTTACGAGTAGTAACTGATAATCTGTGTCACATCGATCCGACAGTTGCTAAAATGACAAAAAACTGCAATTGTTGAGTAATTCATGTACTCAAAAGCAACGAAACGGTCTGCTAATTTGGATTGCTCACTTCGTAGGCAGTGGATGTGTTATCCATTCCCAAATCCATTTCTATATTTTTATACTCCAAGCAAGTAAATGCTGCAAAACACCTAGAGAAAATCTTACATTTAATGAAGCTACCACAAAAGGTTACTACAAAAATTTTCTAGAACGATATCCTCAACTTTCGTACGTGCTGACCGAGCCGTAAAAACATGAATAACTGTAAATTTATTTTGATACACTAAGGTTTTGCTTAAATGTATTGTGCATTGATAAGATTCGTAAATAGATCAGAGACAGATTGTTATACTGTCGCTTGACGCCATCCTATGTCTGTCCTGCCCATATGCAACACGTTGCTTTTTTAACACGTTCTGCGGGTAGGTTTGTTACATTTTGCAAAACCTGATACACGCGACCAACTGAGAGGCGTTCTAGTTCCTGGAAATATAAGTATCAATCACAGAGCAACTTGGTGACTGTATGTGATTTGGAGGCCAGTATTGGTTTTGCGCACATTCTAAAGTTGCACTACCTTTTTCAGTGCCGTTTTCTCTCGCGCTGTCATTGAACGCGAAGAAAGTTCTAATCATCTGGTGATACTGACCGTTTGTGGTGGGGGTGGGGGGGTATTAAGACAGGATGCACGATTCCATCTGCGATTTGTAAAAATATATTCACCCCGAAACTATCAGGAATCGTCTCTGTCTCTGTCTTAGGATTAGTGTTCCGCTCGTTATCATCGCATATCATCCTGTTCTTTGCATCCGCCAGACTTCGCCTTGTATTTGGATTCATTGTCCTGAAGTGGCTTGAAACTATGCCTGAAATGACCATGTTTGACATATCCCATGCGCAAAAAAGGTCACTCTCCAAGTGCACAACTGGAGTGCAAACATTTCTCTATTGTGACTGATTGTGTAAAATCACGTGCTCTTTAGAAACTAGGTTGCTTTGTTCGGCTACATTTCTCTATCAGTCACTTTTTCTGAGCGCAAGCTCATCTAAGTCCGCTTAATGTCAATAGGATCTTCAACAACTCGTGAAACTTTCATTGTGTGGTGGTTTGCGTTATCCCCTGTCGCATAGATTATGCCATAGTCCATACTTGAGTTTACACATTGATTTGCCATTCCGCGGAGAAAAAAAGTAACCAAACACCAAGCGTAGTCTTATAACGTTCAGATACAAAGATAAATTTTTAAAGATTTTGGAGTTGGATTGATCATTAAGGGACTTCATCTTTTCATTCCGTTCATTACAGATAGAGAAAGGGATGGGAAAAATTTATTCTCTCTTTCTTGACATTTACATACATTCTAGGTTGGCTGTAGAAAGAGGTGTTGGCCAAATGGTTAGGTCACCGAATTGTGGTCCGGAAGTCCCGGGTTCGAACCGTTCCACCGCCGCCCATCTTATCTATTTCTGTATTTCCTCTGGCCGCCATTGTGTGGCCGCAACCCTTTTCCTGAAAGTTGACTGTGCATTTGTATATTCAGTAAATAAAGAAATAAAAAAATATTGTTATCATTATTGGTAGTAGTTACATACTCATCGGGAGTTTGAACCAAACGTTGCTCACCTGT
>UZAN01039906.1:54400-67415 GCA_900618425.1 Echinostoma caproni
GAACCAAACGTTGCTCACCTGATTGGCGTTTGTTTCCCGTATACTAACTGATTCAACTTAAAGCTGATCAGAAAAACCGTGTTACGCTTGCTTAGGTTGGGCCTTCAAAATGGTCAGTCAATTCGTATGTCCAACAACAGTAGACAGTGCACTTTGATTAACACCCGAAGCATCCTACCGAATCAGGTCTTCCATACGCATGCTTAGTGCGTACAGTTCTGAATAAAACTAGTAAGATAGTCATCTGAAGGTTCTAGTCTTCAACTCAAAATTACTTATGATTGTTGACTTGAAATAAACGGTGCTAATATTTCATCCAGCTCACTTGCGAAACCGATGCTCCGTGTAGCTTTCAAAGCTCGCAAGCGCAGTGTGGAACTCGTGTGTGTCGCCACTGTGCCACGCAGCCCCACAAGCGAGCAGAATGAATATATCAAATCGAATTACAAAGGTCCGTAGATCCAGTTCAATAATGCATATCAAAATTTTACAATATTTTTCGAAATTCCAAGCAGAAAATAACTGTAATCTGCTCGATCACAAAAAGGCAAAACAAATCAGATGAAAACCAATCGAACAATTTCACCTGGTTGTAGATTCTTGCTCGCTATGTGTGGAAATGCAATTCAGTCCTGTTGAGAACTGGTGCAGCAGTAAATCGATCACTGTCTCGGGGTTCCAGTTTGCCCAGTGATATCCAGAGATACGTGCAATGCTGTGCAGTGATTCTGTGGAGCAAGTTCTTGGTGATCATTCTGGATAGCTCCGGGAATAGCCTTGTCTGATCACTGGTCCCATTGACAGTTAAGCCGCACTATCCGCATGCATTCCTAATATGGTATGTACAAGGCTTCTCAAAACTGAATGATACTTCGGCTCAAGTATTTGAGTAAAATGTCTAAAACTGATTCGCGTGAAGATTTTCGATAAAAACGTGCTGTCTGTCACTTGAATTCTTTAGGATTGTCACTGTGAAACATGCACTTTCTGAAGACACGATGTATAGCATTATGGAATTTCTTCGACATGGTAGACCTGATTTACACGAGTATATTTATTTTCCAACTTTTCCATCAATAGAGCTGCATAACGATGAACAATACGGGTAGAATTTTTGACCTTCAACGTGTTTTTTTCTTCAGGAACTTTAGCTTACCCCTAAAATAACTATTTTCAACTCTTTTAGTTAGCTGTTAATAACTTACTTGGAAATTTAATGAAGGTTGATGCAAACGATCAGTGACATAATCCATCATGATTATAGATCGTATAAATATGAATTTAGTTCAGTTCAGTTTAATTTGAACCGGGGGTGCGGCACGAGTCAGTTCTGCATTCAGCTCGTTATGCTGTCAACGGTTTCTTTTCCTTTGAATACTGAAACTCGCCGTGGCATTGAGTTTAATTATATGGGTGTTTCTCACAAAAAGTACGTGGATTTTGCATTTAGAACGCTAAAGTAGGAGTGGTGTACATCACTTCGAGCCAATTCGCCGATCACTGTTTTTATTCAATATGACCACTGGACTAACCACACAGTCTCGCCTATTCAGCCCAGTTAACGTTCTTGCATTAACCTTCATTCACGATCGCCGAGTGCCATCCTACATTCGTCCCTCACACGTACAAGAAATTTCCTGCATTGATAAATAAATCTTGTCAACGCATTATGTGTGTGTGCGTTTGTGACATTTTCAAGGCACCAAAGATCAGTAGTAGGTTATGAGGTTGCTTCATAACTGGATTCTTTTGACAAGTTCCGACAAAAGTATTTGGCAAATCTTTTATTATTTATATTTGCGTACCTGTATCTATAGATATGGGGCGATGAAAATCCACAGAGTTTTCTGGATTTTTAGCCTGACATTCCAAAGTGGACGCTTTGTTCTTTGTATGCATTATTTATCTCCGCTTTATTTAAGTTCTGGTCAGCAATCGATAGGTACGTTTTGCCTATCTCGTAAGGATTCAACTCACAATTCAAACTGAATCAACTCCTCCATTACTTACATGAATCAAGTAGTCAGGTTGTAAATGTTTCCAACCGAGTCCTAACCCCGGAGGCCAGTGCTGAGATGAGCGAGGTGCTTGGCCCGCAATAAGCTCGCAAAGATGGGTTGTGCTATACCGTGTAAGTAGAAAATGTAAGACGGTCTGGTCAGCTGCCCGGTGGCTGAGTGGGTAACATGCTTGCGTTCTGCCTGTGAGATCCTGGGTTAGATCCCCAGTTGGGTCGATGGATTCGCACCGCTGATGAGACCCAGCCAGGTCAAAACAGTTGTCCAATGCTTCCTAAATTCTCATTTCACGCTTCATTTTCTATGTACGTGACGAACTTTACCTTTCAAATATCGTTACAATTAGTTTTTACTTCCTTTTCCTAATACTGAGGATACAAATGTACGAACGACTTATATGAGCAAAGATACGGTTACACAAATTCTATCTGGGTAAATACCGAAATGCGGAAAATTGTCGGTGGTTGCGGAGGTCAAACTCAGAACCCCGAGATTGTGACATATAGGTAACCAAGCAAGCGGTAAAACCAGTTAGTAATGATATACGGTTGAGGATAATTAAATTACCGTTCACTTTCTTTCAATGAAAAAGCACTTGCATTATTCATTTTCATGATTAGAGCAGTGATCAATAAAGGGGTTGTTGCAAAGTACAATTAAACGGGAATAATGAATGACTATGGTGGTGTTGTAACGCCAGTGTGGTTACCAAACTCCCTGAGATAACACGAGATAACAATCCAGGTCAAGACAACCAATCTGACGCCAACGGTCTGGGCCAATCAAAAACCCATGCGGCTCAAACAGGAGTCCTGTGATAACACGATAGGTAATTGATGAAGCCTATATGGTCAAACATATTCATGCGTACATGTTATTTAATCCCATTCACGTCCTTCAACGCACGAACTGCTACTTCTGTGTCCCTCATTCTGAGTCTCGGTGTCCGGAGACATAAACAGACAAGTACCACTGCAGCAGGCACAATTGTGATTCCGATTCCTGATAATGGTCTACTTCGATGACTGTGGTCAGATCTCCGAGTCACTTGGATGGTGACAGAAACCGGTTATGCCCCGGGGGTACAGAAATTCACCATACCGATTGACGGTATACCTTTCGACTTTACACTAAGTATACCTAGACACTTCATTTCGTTGTCTATTTTCAACCTCCTGTTTGTGTCGCAGCAATTTACCGGCACTTTTCTTTTTGGAATCAAACTTGTTGTTTACATGACAGTATGAGCTCCGTTTTTCGCTAGCTCTATGGTTGCAATTGTGGTTGGGTAACAGCGTATACACACGTAATCAGAGTTGTCCGATGCTCAAATTGAATCGCGATTTTGTTTTGTTCACGCCGATGAAAGTAACCATGATTATAAGGATAATAGTACCTACCGATGTTTAATCTGTTGTGTATGAGTGCTTGATCTTCCGTTTGTATTCATTATCAAATACTCTGCAACCATAGTCTGAGTTGTGATGCCGAACTTTGTATTCGTGGTATAAACCAATGCATTTATTTTATGCACGTGGACCGCGTTTGTACACTCAGTTGCGCTTCTTTGGATCTGAAGAATTATTCAATCCATGCGTGCCCAACCGAATTTCATTCTCAAATCAAAACGCAGGCAGGATTGTTCGTGGTAGTCTTCTGAATCTTCGCTACCGCATATTTATATAATAGAGGCGCTTACATGTTCGAAACTGGATTCGAATTGCGCGCTCTGTAGATCTAACAGTCTTTTAAATGGCACACCGTTGTAATCGTGACCTATTCTCGTGTTTCCTACTTTCTGCAGCCCTTTTATTGATTTGGTTCCATGTATTGAGCACAAGGTCTTTAAGGAAAGATTTTGCACAGTTTTTCAGCTTCTGAGGAATCTGGGATGGATCTGTCAGACGTAACGGGTGTGTTGTATTTTACAAATTCATGAAAAACATTTTAGATGCAGTTGTGTTCAATAGAATCAGGTTTGTTTTGGCCACAACGTGAATACCAAAACACAAGGTTTCGGTGAGAACGTTTCGACCATCTTGGAAGGCCTTTGTCAAGTCAGTTTAATCGGTTTCTCGAAAACACAAGCTTTAAGGTGAAAATCGCGGCGTTCCAAGAAGGTCCAAACGTTGTCACCGAAATTTTGTGTTTTGGTATTCACGTTGTGGCTAAAACAAACCTGATTCTATTGTTACCATGAGCACAACTCCCAAATTTTTCGAAATGATTCGGAACACCTATGGATTATTAACTCCAGTTATGTCCAGTTGAACTGTAAATCTCTCCATTCATTCAATCCAGTTCGCTTATGCAATATAGATGCGTTTATACTGCATTTGGAGGAACTGATTAGTTCGATTAGGTCTTGTTCGTGGTCCCGTCGGTTCAAGATAAATCCACCTGAACTGTGTTCAAGCCGAAATAAACCTCGATCCACGTGGCGTTCAACGCATCCTCAGAAAAGATTCCCTATTGACATAGAACAATAAAATTTATGTTGGGATAGGGAAATTGAAAAGCTTCGCGACACAATATGAACATCTCACTGTCGACAAAAGTTTGCTGGGCATGGTGTACGAATTCTAAATAAGCATTCTAATTTACACACATACAAACACACATTCCATCTGCTGAGTATAAACGAATCAGGAAAATCAATGCTATAAAGATTGTCCAAGACTTGTTTATTATAATTTGGAAAAAAATACTCCTGTATAAATGCTGTTGCCTATACAAAGCCACAAATGTTTCCGAGGGACCCGTTGCTTCAGTTTCGATTGGACCTACATATATATATATATATGTATATATAATACTAACATATTACTGAGCAAACCATTATGTGGACTACTTCAGTTAAGAGGCATAAACCAAACGAACGGTTGTCTGGGTAGTATGCACATAGGGAATTGGGTTAACAACACATGGCCTCTGAAACAATTTAGTTTTCATTTCTTGACCACGGACTTTTGACCGGTTAGGATTCGGGGGTGACAAGAAGTTTCTGGCTTATCCGAACTGTATGAAAAAATAAACTAACGGGATATCGCTAACGCGTTCTTACCTTGAAGATGCTTTACTTGCATACTCATCAATACTTTATTGAGGAAACTTCCGGTTCTCATGAAATTCAACGGCGGACTGAAGTTTTTGATGCAGCAATTGAATCCATGGTGCTGATTTAAAATTTGATCCTCTGCCAACTGATAACATATGACCTCACCAGATCTGCTGTCAGAGTTCAATTCAGATCGCTTTAGGTCGCATCACCCCCTAGCAGCACAGTGTCATCGGGCAGTACGTAACTGGTCTTTCTGTTGGTCAATCCAATATTTAATCGATCAATACTTGTTTCATATTTACCTTGTAAATCCATTCCGCAAAATTCTGGTAGTTCGTTCCTGTTCACTCACCCATTTGTCCTTTCTGTCCAAAGAGGTTTCTGGTAGAATAAGATGTGTATAAAAATCTGTTGATGAAAACTTTTGTCCTCAGTGCTATCCGGATAAGCTGTGCTCAACTGGCCCGTTAAGAAAGTAAATACAAGACTCTTTGAGTCTATTATAAAGTAGTTATGTGCCAAGACATACAGAATGTGCAATGTACTAATCGTGAGAAACGCTATTCGATGTCCGTCCTGAGTAAATTGGGTTTTACCCGTCTCAGCTTGTTTCCGTGGAATTTGATTTAGTTACACCAACCACCACTGAACTGATAAACTGAAAAAATGTGAAGAATGGTACAGTTTGGTGGCTTTTCCTGAAGCACAATTTGACCTGGGGATAAAGCTTCATCAGTCACCTCCACTGAAAAATGTTCCGGTTAAGTAATCATGCACTGCCAACCTGATACTTGTCCAACAGAATTGGCAAAAAGTGGTTAAGGTGTATATTACATTAAACATTATTGATCGGGATATTCTCAAAATATTTGATCGAGTGAACCACCAAGCACCGATGTGTACATATTATCCATACTCTCTTATCGTTTGAATTGAAGCTTTTCTTCTGCAACATATCATATTATCTCCCGTTTTGTGATGCTTTCATGAGACTCAGCGGTGGGTTTCCACGAAGATCTTTGCTCGGTCCCCAACTTTTCCTATAAGCGATCCATCAAATTTTCTGCGACCACAAACAATAAAGAATACACAAGACGTAAACATCTTTATTATCTGAGGTCCCTTCCACTCTTCAGGAATCGCCTAGCATGTTCTCTCAATAACTGAATTTAGGCTGAATTCAATGTAACAAAATGCGAAACCGTATCACCGTATCACACCTGTTCAAAAACCATCCACCGCGACAAGCTTCAAAGGAAAAGCATCTAGGTGTCATATTTCAAACAAACTTTAAATAATTCGTTAAGAAGGCTAATTTATCACCTACATATCCAAAGTACCTCATTGTTTCAAGCTGAGGCTAGATAAGACATTCACATGTATAAAATCAATTAATTTCATTGTTAAACCTGATGTTCTCAAATAATGCTTGCTCTGGGCGCAACCAGAAAGGGTTTATCAGGTTTCCAACATCGTTTTAGATCATTTTCAGCAAAAAAGAGCTATCAATAAGCTACCGCTGAGCATAAACGGACGTTAGTGTTACCACAGCACTCTAATCAGATAGAATAGTTTTTCTAGATGCACAAACCCGTCTTGATCCGATTGCCATCCGCATCCACAACTCTCTTTCCCGTTCACACGCAAACGCATTGTCAACGACGAACTCTTTTTTTAAATTATGTTCCTTGGCAGATTTGAGCCTTGTGTTAAAATTGGTAAACTTTGAGTAACTTCGATGGGATCGTTTTTCATTTGTATGCCAGTCCATTATAATAAATGTACCTGGTAATTAGAAGTGATCAAGCGCAGTAGATAAGGTACCTGGTATGTCTTGCTAGCTTTTTGCTAGTCAATCAATCTCGACTGAATAAGTTTTCCTCAGTAATGCAAATACCAAGCAGTCGTGATTGTCGAGGAAATAACCACCTCCGATATCACTCATTCAATGAGTATATGTTTTTCATTTGATGAGTGGAAATGAATACAGTGATATGAATACGGTTGGCTAAACAAACTCTATGCAACAACGAATTTGAGTGAAACGTTCGTCACGATGGAATCCACACAGCTCTAATTGTTTCGTGTGTACCCGAATCCGCATGCAAAACCTGACTTTTGTTTTCGAGCGGCTTTCAAACGGATGGTCTGCTGTGTCTCTCTCCGTTCCTGTCGGATCACTGCAAACAACTAGGGAAATACTGGAGATAACAACCACGAGAACACAAATCGCTACTTCCGATTAGACCCAGATTGGGAACATACGCTTTTCACGCGAATCGCAGACGAATATGCACAAGTGAAACTCAAGTCGACCACCTCCGGAGTGTTCGACTGACTGAGAAGGAACCGAGGGTGACAATGGGATGAAAATGACAGCTGATCAGTTCGAGTCGCAGCTCTGTGCAATCATTTGCAATGGCAACTAATTCGCAGTGCGAGTAACCACTGCAAGTCATGCTTGAATCGAGAGTATTGCGCATCCAAGAAGCATTAGGCGGGTGCATAAGCCGCCGAGCTTGTTGCTTTTCTCACAAATCATCATCCCTAGGCAGATGAAAATATCATCAAATATATTCTGAGAAAGCATTTTGAATGCTGCTATGATCGGTATGGCGTCGAATTAAATAGGATTTTTTTCCCCGTACCTTATCTGTCTTCGATCCCAAGTTTGACTTTACTCTCCACAGACCTCATGCGTACACCAAAGAGTTGCGTCAAATCGAACAGAAAAACTGATTTTTCAACTTTGTCAGACCATTTTGTGAGAAAGCGTGTGTAATGCGCTATTTTTGACCGTTAGAGAATTCTTAATAACATTATTGTCCGACTACATTTAAGATTCACTTTCGCGTGAGAGTGATATAATGCAATGAGTTCCAAAATCTCGCTTTCCATACCGTGCAACGTTAATAAAATGAATCAAACCGGATAAGTTGTGATGACGTAATAATCACTGATAACAGTCCTTTCTACCTGGTTCAAACTAAGCCAATCGGTCTAAATCATTTAACCTCGGGTGTGTGGCTCACACAACAGTTAGACTATGAACTGTTTCCAGAAAAAGACGTGAATAATCCCGTTTTCCTGAATCTATTAGGCTTATCTAAAACAGTTATTACACACAGACTAGTAGGTCCCTGGTTCGAATCTGGCTCGACTGATCTATGAAAAACCTTAGATCGTTTATTCTTACAAACAAAGTGGGAGAACTTGTCATTCGACAGGCTTATCTGCTTCATCGCATGATAATTCTTAAAACATCTCTCACCTAGTTGCGCAAGACACATGTGAAACAAACAACAGTGATGCCTGAGGGGGGACACCAAACTGCTTACCCTAAACAATCCGATCGATCTGAACAACCAACACCGATGCGCCGAATGAGAATAGAGACGTCTGATAATTGCTACAAGTTGATCTTTCACAGAGTACACACGCCCACGCGCACAGGTGTACGCGAACACACAAAAGTGAGTGATACTCGCTCGATTGATGGGGGAGGGGGTGGGCGGGTGGATGATTGGTTTGTAGGTGAGTAGATTTTAAAGAAGGGAATACATTTTGCTGATTAAGTTTACGTCTGTATGGTTTGATGGGATGAACGCTCGAAGAGTGTGTAAACTGTAGATGAGTTGATTTGGAACCGAAGGGCAATTGGAGGAGAGTGTTCGGACAGGTTAGGGCTGTCGGGAAAAGTGTGCGCTCCTTTTTGTATTGATTGTTCGTTCGCCTCATAAATCCACACAGACTGTGATGCACTGAAAGGCAATAGCTTGGTGCTGTACAACAGTGGACATGAGATATAGTCTGGTTGCAATGTACTTTATTCGTTGGCAAGTGATTACTTTTATATTTTTGTGCGTGCGCGCGCAGGTATTTGTCTGTATGTGTGGGGTGTATGTTATCAGGATCCAGTACAAATCATCCCAAAATAAAGTCCTGTTCTCTCTGGAATTGAGCGGGAAGCACAAATTATCAGAATGCGAATAGCTGCGCGCCAGGAGACTACTGAACTCAAACCCTCACACATACACAAACAAGAGGCCACAGTAAATTTACGCCGCGACGAACGGCTGTAGAACCAAAAAGGAGTGGAGCGGTTTGTATAGAAACGAAAACGAATGTTCTGTTTTTTTTAAATCGGCAGAATTCATTCCGAATATGGTGTATGGTGGAACACGTTGGCCAAATCAGTTAGTCACAGCTTCAATATAGAGCATACCGTTCTCGAATTTCGCTTCCAAGCTTTCCGGATCTACATTGTCTGGAATATCATACTCCTTGGAAAATTCTCGAACTGCTGTGCGGTTGGTACCACGCTCCTCGTGGCGAGCATTCACGTAGATACGACGATTTAGGGTTCGAATTTGTATCTCAGCTGGAGAATAGTCGGAATCAATAGGCAACTCCAATCGAAATTTCGGACGCATTGCCACGGAACTAGTCATTGAACGACGATACGGTGTACCCCAACTTCTAGTGGATGTGGGTGAAGTGTATAGACTGGAAGATGGATAGCCAGATTCGATATGTCTCGTTCTTGTACGGTCAACGATCTGTGCAGCGGTATTCTCCCCGGAGGTGTGACTATCACTAGGGGGACTGAAAGAGTCACGAGTGTCAGTACTGTGTACATCAGATTCCAGACGACCGGAACTGCGTGATCGTATATGACGCCTGATGGGGCAACTGATGGTAAGAATCCCATCACTGGTTAACGTGGCTGCTGCCAAATGATCATTGGCCCCGGTGGGTAGTTTCACTGAACGTGTATACTCACGAGTGGTGGAATTTCCCCCCATTCTACGTTCCGTTCGAGCGGTCACTAGCAGTTCATTATCGCGAACAGTTACCTTCATGTGCTCGGGATCGAAACCAGACACGTCGAAATTGGCCACAAATCGCACCGTTCCGTCTGGGTCGGTCTCATATGTGGTGGAGAACGGCTGACTTGATGACAGAGTACGCGAATGAGGTAACAGCATCCTGGGAGGGCTGGGTGATCTTGTCAAATGGTGATGCTGGTGCTGACGTGGACTGAGCGTGAAAAATTCCCGCCGCATTCGTCTCACATCTTCATCCCAGCGTCGACGACGTTCGTCGAAACGACGACGCATTTCCTCAAACCAATCATTACCGTCGGCGAAATCAGTGGGGCTATTTGATCCGTTTGAGAAATGTCTATGCCAGGGCACAAAAGATGGTGATGAGCCAGTCGTGCTGGTGGTCGTGGTGTTCGGGGCGGTAGTACCAGATAAGCCAACTGTTGGTTTAGTGAAGGCAGACGGGGATTTTTGCGAGNACTACGGGATAAGCGATCAGACCAGTCAGATTCTAAACGATCACGATATCTGTCCGCGAAACTGCGTTGATCCAGTTCTACTGGGATACGAAGTTCACTTCGGAATTTCGCCATTCTAGCCAATCTCTAATTTGATTGTATGCTTGTGTAGGATCGTTGGCTCACTGGCTTGTCCGNCCGTGTATGTCTGTGTATTTCCCCAAAATTTAGATCAACGATAGTGGTAGCCGTTTCAGATGGCTGGCAAGAAGGGAGGTAGATAGATGGACGAGTAGATGAATGGATAGATAGTTATTCACGGACAATGCACAACACGAATTTTCCGCACACAAGGGCTGTCAAAAATAGGATGAAACAAGGTCGATAATTCACTTCGATATACCGGCCGTCACTTGGTGTTGGATGATATCGTGTTGCCGAATAGCACTGTTAATGATGGTGGTGGTGGTGCTAGAATCGGGCACAGATTAGGTTACAAATAACAGTTGGAAAGATGCGGTTTTGTCTTCCGGTAACTTTTTTCCCCGCTAATTCACTCACCTCCTGTCCTCAGATCGCTTTCCGTTGGAGACTCGCTTTCACACCGGACCAACCAAAGGGTACATCACGATCCGCCACACAGAAGGACGAGGACAGGGGATGGAGCGAATTGTGTGCAAAAGTGGCCGAAATTAACATACACATGCAAGCCGGGGGCACAGAAACACACAAACCGATCCGGTGAGGCACATCCGTGTCGAAAAGTTTTCGATGGTTTCAACCACAGTGAATAGCTGTGCTGTCTGTGTCAATGATGAGGCTTGTGATTACAATTGTCAATCCCCAGGTGTTGCTAGCTTGATTGGCTGTCTGGGGATGGAGACGAGCACACACACCAGCACTCGTAGACCATTATCCATATACACACCCATCTCGATTCCGTCCGAACCAGAAGCCTCATTGAGTGCTATGCTTTGATTGGTTCGTTTGAATGCATGACCTGTCTGTCCACTGATTTGTGTCAGTCACGCAGCACAAACTGCCAACCAATACCTGCGATCCAAGCTGTTTGGCGTGTCTGTGTATCTCGCTTACGCGTGTGCACGCGGGGGCGGTATTAACCGCACTCTAACGTCACATGTGCTGATTGAGGTCGGTGCGCATACTTGTGCGCACGGTAGCTCGCACGCACGATATTTTAACTGCCGGTCCGGGAATTTTGTGCTGGCTAGAAGCCTCAGGTCAGTCTGATATGTTTGATCGCGAGTATCTTTTACCGATATGGTTGCGCAAAAACAATAATCCTGTCAACCATTTTCGAAATAAAAATTTGACAGTTTGTCACGTGAACCGCATCCAAGATCAGTTTGCATAATTGGGACGCTAATGATAAAAGTCAACTCATCCTTAGAACTACCTGCTGGTTGCATAGGACTTTTCACAATTTGAACTACAAATCATTTAATTTAGGGCTATAAGTTTCCCATTTTCCCTAGGTAGCCTTTGTACCGTCGCAGCTCATTCCTGAAAACTGCGTACAGAATCGTACAAGCAATGGATGAAAAACATGTGAAACTTTGGTATTATTATTATTATATTACACATGACTGAAATATTCCTCGTAGTTGCCCTGCATCTAATTACTTGGTTTCTGATATACCAGTGACTATTCTGCTGTCGTTCTTTCCGAGAATGCTGCTTTCGCGTTGCAGTGTTTTCCATTTTGATCTTCATTTTCTTTTGGTATAACAGACAAAGTGAATGAACCTTTTTGGTGCTCCATGCTAAAAACGAAATGAACTGAATCATTTGTTGATGTCTTTTTAGCGATTTTGATTTCTCTATCTTCTTTTAACGCTCTTAGTTGGACTGACTGTTAACGTCGAATAATTTGGTTTGTGTTGAGCATAACCGTCAGAAAACTGTTCCCATTTTGCTTGTTTCAGAGCACAGATATTTCTGATTTATTCGGAATTATAAACCGTTTTACCATTATAATCTTCACCACTAACAAAGTAACTGTATTGGTTATACCTTGGCTGAATGTGAAATAATAGTAAAAACAATAATAATGATAACTGCAAGAATAATGTTATCAATATTACCAACAATCTTTGATTTTCTTTTACTAGTTACATATACAATGGTACAATAACTTTTCATTATTTAAGAATATTGACATAATTTACCGTGGAATATTGTGAATACACTTGGTTCTTGTTTATTTTGGGCTACAGTCAATCATTGTCAAACAAGGTTGTATCTTTTTCGTATTACGTAACCATCTCCAACTCTCTTTCCACCACGGCTAATCGTTTCCCATTACCTGACTGTTTCTATGCTAACATGCTCCTCCTCTTCTTTCATCCGTACCCAAAGTTTTTGGGAACCCAGTGCCTTCTGTCTGAACCCATGTAATTATGTAAATATCCATATATCGTATTCTTATGATAAAATTCGACCTATTTAATGTGCGTAGACAGCTGATTGTGAGCACGTAAAACGGATGACCAACATCAATTTTGCTCATATTGTGTTACTTGTTTAATTCAAAAGGTGAGAACTATTATTTGGTCGATCGGATGTAGTTCAGGAGTCTGATTTCACTCGAACCAGGACCATCACACTTTGGTTATTATATTGTTCACTCAC